>OZ024900.1:6257277-6357778 GCA_964017195.1 Siderastrea radians
CAGCGGTTTCCCATCCCAAATCACGTGCCTTCCGGCTGCCTGAGCCCACGATCCCTTTTTACCCCTGGTCAGCGGTTTCCCACACCACGTGACTTCTGACGTCACTCGACCAATCAGAAGCCAGGATTAGGGCCCAGATGAGCGTACATTACTACTCTCATCAAATTATCTCATATTTTAAAACTTTCTTCTGATTTAAAAATGACGTTCACAATATCCTGCGTCTTGCCTCTGGCATCCGCAAAATCATTATAGGGAGCAAAACTGAAATTGTGTGGGAAAAGAAAAAGCACTTTGGCAGGGTGGTAACGAGGTTTGTATTTTCATCGCTAATTACATTTCCGTACGCAAATTTCTGATCGTTGATTCCAAAAGCGTGACCAATTTCGTCCCTGATGCCACAAATATTGTACGGTCTGATCCCTGATCGCTAAAAAACTGCTGATCCCGAGCCCATGGTCTGTGATCCCTTATCCCAGGGCTGACAGGGCTGTGATCCCAGATCCCTGATCCGACATACTTCGTTACTAACCTGCTTTGGGGTTGGGTGGCACATTCATATAGCATATTAAAGTATATAGTAGAGCAAAATTAACTCTCCCCTTCCCTCGCTAACCCATAGCCCAACATTTTGCAGTTGGTAATGGCGCGTTTTTCCAACGCTTTTAACGAGTTGGGCCTGAACCGAGTCATGTTCGGTTTAAAGAAGTTATTTTTTACAAGAAAATACTAATACCCACAGTTTTGAAAGCTGTTAAGTCTGGTGCTAGCTATACGGGCGCCTGCGATCATACTATTCCTGAGGTAACTTTTGAGGATGCGCAGGAGCATTCATTTTCCCAGCGCCGAATTCAAGTTGGAATGCCTAATCGGGAAGGAATTCAACGTTTATTGAAAAAATCTGTTTGACTCAACTGTTTGAGCTTAGTTTTTATGGATTATGGTCTGCGAGGAACCAATAAGGGTAAGTTACTACGTAATTCTGCGAAGTGTTTTGTGCTGTGTTTTGTTGACAGCATTCAGCACTTCGCGATGTTTAGGCGCGGAAATTTTTAGTGGTTGAATTTCAAACTATCTTGATGGTAATAAAAGCGAAAAATTTTGTATCATCCTCAAATTAGTTTATTGAATTATACGTCCAGGCAGGCGATACCAAACAATTATCTCTAATTTGCCAATTACTGATCAAATACAATTCTGCGATGTAGTAAGCTCATATATAGTACTTTAGTCTGGTACATGGTGCGATCTGTCTTATATGAGACTTACCTTGTGAAGCAAATTGTTGTTAAAGCTTATAAATTATTACGAATTTGAGTACGTTAATTCAAACGTAAAAGATGTGCACTGTAATGTTAAGAAATGCTTGCTTACGTTGCCAGGATTTGTTCAGAAAATGTTTAATTTGGTTGGGTTTGAAGGTATCAAACAATGTGCCTTTCATTTAACTTCAGTTGTGTTGCATAGCAGTTTACAATATCATTATGCAAGTCGAATATATGACACACTGTATCACATATGTGAACTGTGTATGAAAGATTTAATATGTGAAAGACCCCAACCCCAGCTTAGTCAATAACAAAAAGAAAGCATGAAAAAACTTCAGGCTTGAAATAATTATTAAGCAGTTACGGCTTTCGTTACTTTTAGGGGACTCGCGCTATATAGAGAAAGAATTGTCTGAATGCACGCACAAAAATGACGAATTTAATTCACTCGCAAAAATGACTAATTCAATTAATTGTACAAAGTTTAGAAATAACTAAACTCAACAATAACAAAGCTAACCGTCGTAGAATCAGTGCTTAACCCTAAACAGAAGTATAGATGAGTTCTTAGGCCTAATCACTATCGATCAGTGCTTAACCCTAAATACTGTAGATGAGTGTTTAACCGTTTTTCATTTTGTTTTCATTTGTTTTTTCACGCTAATAAACGCTCGTCATCAAATTTGTCACTCGTCATTTTTGCGCGTGCATTCAAACAGTTTTTCACTGGTTTTCTTCCTATGTAGCGCGAGTCCCCTAAAAGTAACGATAGCCGCAGTTACTTCTGTTGTGTTTGTAACAGCGAGGGTTGGCTTAACAGCACAGTAGAGCACTGCACTGGTAACAGGGTGATGGGCTCAAATCTGGGTTCAAGCCTGAAATTTTTTCAAGCTTCTTTTCGCAGCTGCCTATCAAGTTGCATAATAACTGTGAGGCACTTTCATATACCATAGAATTTCAAAAGTAGCAGGTCCCATTACTTGTACTCAGGGATGTAGATAAAAGCCGGCAGCCGGAAAAAATCGCCGGCTATTCCTAAAAAATTTCCAGCTGATGAATCTTGGAAGGATGATACACAACTGCTGAAGCCACGCGCAGCTTCTAGTGCCTGCCGCCTATTACAAGTATTCTTCCGCCTATTGAAGATTCTAACTATAACCCTGGTACTTTCAGGATTTGTGAGCCTAAGGGGCTGCAACTTTTGGGTAGCTGTTACTTTCAGGTAGCCCTTACTTTCAGGCAGCTAAAATACGCAAGCCGTAAATTGAAGATGAACATGTAAACACAACTGCAGAATCCTAAAACTGGCTTGTTTATTCTTTAGCATTTTGTTATACACTAGACTGTGCCATCCGCATTATGCTTAAGGGAACACAGTTTCTCCTTCAATGATTTCATTAGATCTTTCAGCTCTTTCTTCACAAAAACATTGTACATGCAGGGAATCTCTATTCCTCCTCCCTGCAACCAAACTCCTTCCAGTGCACTCCTTGATTGTCCAGAGATCTTGCATGTAATATAGATGTTCCCATCCAAAAGTGGCTGATAAAGAGCTTCTGCCATGGAATCAGGAGTGTGGCCTACTGTCGGTGGTTTTTGAAATGCAGCTGTTCCCGTTTAAGTTACTGAAGGCTAAGAGGATTAAATACAATAGTTATCATTCCCATTCAAGTCCATGTTCTCCCAATGGCATTCAAATCACTGAAGTCAAGTTTCTGAGTAGAGGTTCCTGTTCGAGTGACTTGTATTCAGAGCTTTCGTGAATTGAATGCTTGTTCCAGTTCGAGTCACTCCTGGTAACTTTGTTTGGTGATGACACTTGGGTATTTTGACCATTTGTATCAGGGGAAATTGTTTTCGGCGGCCCATTACTTTCTAACGAGGCTGTTACTTTTGGGAACTACTAGAAAGGCACCAATGTTAATGTTACTTTCCTGTAGCTGTTCCTTTTGGGGGGGGGGGGCGAGGGCGCTACTTTAGGAATTCTTCTATATATTAAATGCAATAGAGCCATGTTTAAATGAGTATTGTAAGACCAAAGTAATTACTCTAACCAATCACAACAAGAACAAGACAAAATGAACCAGTCATAAGTTGAAGCAAATCCAAGTAATCAGCATTAAACGCGTGAAAATGCATGGGAGCAAGTCAGGATTGGTTGAGAAAGTAACATGAGCTTTTTTTATTGGATCAGAGAGCATAGTAAAGTAAAACCAACAGAGACACAACAATACTTTGACTGTAACTATGTTTGTCATACACTATATCTTAGTCACAGTTTTATGTTGTAATTAACCCACTGACACCCAATGCGCCCCTATGCGCCCTAGAATGAGCGGGCGTCTTGTTCCACTTGTGACGTCATCAGTTGAAGTGAGGCTAAAAACCTCTGATAGTCAGTCAGTGCAACGCAAAAAGGTCTTGTAAATGATGTCTGAACGACAATGATCGGATCAAGTAAACCTGAATAACAGCCAGAAAACCACGGAACTTTTAGCTCAAAAACACAAGAAAATCATGGCCTTCCCACCAACTGCTAGTTTTGGCCAACTCTTTCCTTTTCAAACGAGCTTTGAGGCCAAACTTTTCTCATTGCCGGAAACCGTGGTCGTATGGCTAACTCGACAGCAAAAAGCGAAAACCGAAATGAGAACGAAAGCAACGGGCTTGTGCGCTAAATCTCAAAGAGCCGTAGACGGTGGAGTTTTTCGCGTAAAAAAACTATCTCAAAATTTTGAATTATGCGCATGCCCGAACTCAAAATGCTAGAAAACGTCCTCAAACCGAAAGAAACGGCAACTGTCCATGCTAGAAAGCACTTTTCATGAGGATTGGGATGAAATTGGATCAAAGAGGGCCAAAAAAGGCCATTTGCTGCTTAAAAGTACCATTTTTTTGAAGCTTGCCGGGTGTCAGTGGGTTAAAAAATGAGAAACTGTTGTGAAACAAGAGGCAAGCTGTAGGTAAGAGTTTCTACTCTTCAGTTGTTAGCCCTTTAAGCTCTAACAGTGACAGAAATGAAATTTGACTTTAGATTATCACTACTAGTTCAAACATTCAAGTGATGAGAATAAAGAAAGCGATCACCAAGGATAAGATGTCTTGATATTTAGACAAATTCTCCTTACTAGTTCCATAAGAAATCTATGGAGAATAGTAAAAGGAGAATATGCATTCTTATATCAGGGCTAAAAGAGTTAAGTTCTCCCAAACTTCAGTGTTGCTTAATATTCCAAAATGCACTTAGGAGAGGAAATGTTTAACCATGTGAAGTTTTGTAAACTGTGTTTTGTTTTTATTTATAGGCTTCTATATGGCATGCTTTGAGCCATTATGCCTTTGATGATGCAATCTTCCTCGCAGAACGACTTTTTGCTGAAGGTGAGTGCAACCCGTTTACTCTCAAGATCAGAATATCAATTCTCCTTTTCTTTGCATTTAGGAATCAGCAAGCTTAACACATGTACTACATTTCTTCCAATGTGCAGTTCTAGAAAATATCCATACCCCCATGGATGGTCATTTGATTTGAACACCCTAATCCCAGTGTACTTACCAGGATTTTCTTCTTTGGGGTCCACAGGACCCACAGAGAAGCTAAAAGGGGGTCATTAGGGAGAAAAGCGGATCACAATTTAGATGCAGTTAGCTTAACATTTTACTCACAGCTCTGAGTTTGAGTAAATACCTCATACTTTCTTAGATAATAAATGTTCAATGTCTGAATGAAGACGCCATAACCAATAGAATTTTGGCTTATATTAAAAAGAAATGTACGGTATGTTACATGAAGTGTTTTTTTTTCCTTGGGACCCCTTGGGCTAATAGTGCAGCATTTCCTGAAAGAGTGCGGCAATGCTGCAATGCTGCCGTCTAGTAAGAACACTGTAACCCTCTGTAAATTCCAGTTTAAAGTTCCGAAAATAACAATAAAATTGGCTTTTGCTCATCCTCCACCTCCCCTCCCCACACACTCACACCCTTGGAATTTCCAATGACCATTTATGGGGTGGGTGGAATTGCACAATAAGTAACTAGAACATATTTCAGATTTCAGATTTCTCTTTCATAACCTCAGCAAAAAAACCCATAATTGCTTGCAAATCAGAAGAGTATTGAAGAGTAATTACATGTACATGATTGTATAACAACATGATTACTGAATTTGTTGACCACAAGATCAGTAACAATCAACATGCACTGAATGAATTTCATCTATTAGTCACCACAAATTCCCACCAATAATGCCTTTCCAATTCCTATTTTTGTCCTCTACATTTTAGTTTAACAGGTACATGTATCAATAGGCCAATAGAGCTGATAAACTAGCTACCTGAAATTAGACAAGTTTGAGGTTGCCAATCTTGGGTCAAACTTTCAGTCAACAAAATTGTGGTCACTTAAAAGTGAAAACCAGTGGTGTGAAATAGCTAATTTATAAGGCATTTTAGAAGACATCTGGGATCAAAAGTGTGGTTGTTGTTTAATTTAATTTTCTTGTTATCATATTTTTTTAGTTGGATCTGACGATACGCTTTACCTCCTGGCCACATGTTTTTATCAAGCTGGTCACTGCAAAAGAGCGTATTCTCTGCTCCAAAGCAAAGGCTGTCCCACCCCACTGTGTCGCTTCTTGTTTGCAAAATGCTGCCTGGACTTAAATAAGTAAGTTTGTCTCTTTCATTCAGTTGAATGGTGAAGTGACTTTGGTGTGGTAGTGAGAACACCGGAACATTTGCTTCTCATCCTGATTCTATCAAGTTCCCACCTGAACTGAAACAGGTGTTTCTCTTTATGGATTTAAGAAAGTGGGGGAGAAATGTCAGGTCAGGTCAGGAGTTCCCACCTGAACTGAAACAGGTGTTTCTCTTTATGGATTTAAGAAAGTGGGGGAGAAATGTATTAACATTTACTTAAATGACAAGCCACCAATTACCACTCTTCCCAATAAACAAACAAACAACTGAACAGCCAGTCTAGGCATTCTGTCAATAATTGCGCTCTTTCATGGTACAAGGAAAACAAATTTTCTGAAAGTCAAATGCTGTTAATGGTGGAATTGTAATTGAGTCACAGTAAAGTCTATTGAATGTTTCTCCACCAATCAGGAAAAAGTGTGGACCCTGACTTTTTTACACATGAAACCTGACAAAGAACTGTAAATCATTCCCATTTCTTTGGGAGAAGGGTGGGGGAGGGGTGGGTGGGGCTGTTCACGGGCAAGGTTTTATCCCAGTGTCTGATGCCCACTTTAGAACAAATCCATGTTAAATGCCTCTACCAATCAGGAAAAAGTGTGGACCCTGACTTTTTTACACATGAAACCTGACAAAGAACTGTAAATCATTCCCATTTCTCTGGGAGAAGAGTGGGGCGGAGGGGGTGGGGCTGATCACGGGCAAGGTTTTATCCCAGTGTCCGATGCCCACTGTAGAACAAAGCCATGTTAAATGCCTCTAATCTTTAAAATTTTATGGAGAAACGAGACTGCAGGACACCCACTTTTCAGAATGTATTCAAAAGCCTGCTCATAGGCTATCCCCACCCCCCCCCCCCCACACACCCTCTCTTTTAAGTTCCCCTTTCTTGGGAACAAGAATGGAAAAAGACTATGGGGACTTGAAGTGTACCTACCAGTAACCTCAAAATACTTTTTGGGCTAAAATGAATCTCTGCTCCTGTCTCAACTATATTTTGCCTTTTTCTCGTGGAAATTTCATTTTTATAGGGCTGTAAAATGCATGTCACTAAAACTTGAGCATACTTGATCCATGACCAAGCTAGTGAGGGGAATGGGTTATTCCTGAAATGACGCCACAAACTGCTTTGCATCGCTATTTTCAAAGAGCTACCATGAAGCAAAACAGTTTGTGACATCATTTCAGGAATAGACCCATGCCCTGAATCAAATGGCGACCAGTTTTTGTACATTATGTAACTTTATAGGCCTATTAAGAACGGTGCCTCCTTTTGTTCCTGCGCATGTGTTCTGCACATCTCGGTATATTCAGGTTTCTCAAGGAATTTGCCCCCCAATACTTTATGTGGAAAAAAGCAAATCTTCGTAAGGGCTATCAGAATCCAAAAAGAAAATTGGGGGTAACTGCATTTTTTTCAGAGAGAATTGAGCTTAAATTTGGAAAGAAATTGTGATATATTCTTTGTATTGTAAAGCTTTTTTCTAAAGAAATATGGTTGCTTAATTACCTCTGACAAAAGCGCGGTTACCCACATTTTTCTTTTTGGACTCCAATAACCCTCGCTAATATCTACTTTTTCCCCATAGTCATAACCTTTGCAAAAATACATCTGCTTTATGAGGCATCCTCCTTAAGAGTGGAATTTCCAAGAAATATTTTGAAAAAAGGGCCTAAAATATCTGAGAAAGGCGCAGAGAATTACCCAAGTGCAAAGAAAAAAATTGAGGTTAGGTGCACTTTAATAGTCTGGTTTTTGAGTTCATCAAAGAGGCTGGTTAAAAAATAACAAAAGACATATATACAGGTTTAGTCTCAATCAAAAGTACAATATTCACAGACACTGGTGAGAAGACGTACTATTCACAGCTCTGTGAGTTGTTGAGTGTATTTTAGGATTCAGCACATTGTTGTTGGTTTTTGTGGATATTCTACTTCAGTTTAAGACTTACGGCTTTTTATCCAGCAGTCTTGATAAACTCAAAACTGGACTATAACGTTTATATGTAGGTACCAGTTTATCATCCTTTCTTTTTTTCTTAAATAATGCAGACTTGCTGAAGCTGAGATGGCTCTCACTGGTGGGTGCTTAACAAACAGCAAGCCCCTGGAAACTATAGCTTCAGAATTTGGTTCTGCTGCGGGCTATGGCTTGGCTCTCTTAGGACAAATTTGCAGGTGGGTTCACTTGGTTCCTGTCAGATAATTTTATTAATTAAATATCATTATTTTACTATCATAAGCATAAATTTAAATGTCATAGAGGCTGTGTTCTTAAACAACTGCAGCAAGCCTGAGATTGAACAATGTGTACACCTAATAGGAGCTGCCATTGCTTGTGCAGTTTTTAGACTTTTGTCAAAATTTATGTCACATCCAAAATTATACTAACGTTAAGTCTTTGCTGCTTAGTCCTCTTTTGTTTTGTCATAGATCTTTTACTGTGTTCACATCCAGGTAAACTCAAGTGTTTTCCCTGGTCGAAAATCCACAACCTTTAACTTAAAAAGGCGAAGTTCAATGGAAAACTTGTTCAAATATACCCTTAAAGTATATTCCCCTAAAGTTTAAAGATCCTTTGTTCCTTTTCACATACAAATTTTGTATTTTTCATTTATTTCAGAAAATCAGAACAGTTTGCAAGAGCAGCAGAATGTTTTAAAAGCAGTTTAAAGTATAACCCTTACTTGTGGAGTTCATTTGAAAACCTTTGTCAACTAGGTATGCTGTTTACAGTGTAGCCTCCCAGCTGACAGGAAAGGAAACAAATTATAAAAACATTATCAAACAAACATGAAATACATTGTTGACCAAGCAATAGCTGTTCTTCCGTTGTCTTGGGTTAGCATAAACATGAATGTAGGAAGATGTTGGGGTAAAGGAGAGGAAACTTCTAGAGAAGCTGAATGAGAGTAATCCCAGGAAGTGGAATCAAATGAATAAGAAATTTCGGTGAAGAAATCAATTTTAGAACATTCCTCTCTGTGTGGTAATTTCAGTGAAGACCAAAAATATCTGTTCTATTTATTGCCAGAAATGATCCAAATGACTTATGGAGGCTGGCACCTTTACTCTGTTGCATTAGTTTTAGTGACTGGGAACATTACATTGTACTATTCTGTAATTACCCAACCCATCCTCTCTCAGTTAACTGGGGACGGCAACAAAGTGGAGAAGGTTTCTTGCCAATGGAACCAGTGACCTTTGGATCAAAAGCCTGACACACTTCACCATTTGACCTTCATGCCTACAAAAGACCCTACTGTGAGTTTCAGGTGAAAGTCTTACAAAAATTGCTTCCTATGTTTGAATTTTCAGGAGAGAAGCCAGATCCGGCAGATTATTTCAAGTCATCTTCTTGTCCAAAAATCACTTCCTCGATATCACACAGGGAAAACATGACTGTCGGCTCGACAACCATCACCATGGATACTATGAGCCCATCAGATAACCAGCGACGCAACATTGCATCAGTAGCTTCAGAGAATCTCGACCCCTCCCAGAATGTGACCCCTCAGAATGTTAGCGCGTTCATAGCACCTTCCGTTGGTTTGTCAAGGTCGGGCTCAGTTGATATGTCAGGGGGGAGTTTTACATCACAGCCCTCTTCTATCAGTATTGTGGGCGAGAAGAGGATACGGCAAAGGGTTGGAAGAAATCTTTTAGGATCTACACAGTCAGCAAGTCCACTAACACCAAGGTATTGTCTTTACACATGTTCATGGGATGCCTTTAGAAGTAGAAAATTGTACAGTATATCCCTATCCTTCAGAGCCCTCACCAATTATACAGAGGATGCTGAAAAATGATTTCGCTATCAAGGTTTAATATTGTTGAACATGGTCTAAGAAAATAATTCCAAGGAACCCAAAGCTCAGAAATTTGGTTTTCCAGTCTGTAAAATGTTTGGTAACTCAGGGTGCTCTGGGTGAAATTATACGAAGGTTTTGCAAAAACCTGTCACCTGTAGGATTTTAAAAGACCTGTGATGAATTTTCTGTGGATTTCTTCAGAGCGGGTGTCCGACACCCTGCTTGCTGAACATTCCCTTATTATAGGAAATTAAAGGGGCATAATCACGAGGATTTCGCAGCTTTTTGGTCAAAACTGTGCTAAAATTATTGGTAGCTAACTTTACCATGCCCAACATTGTGTTTGAACATTTAAAGGAACATATTAACTTAATTTCATTGAATGACCATTAAATATCAATTTAATGTCAACACGCTGAAAGAATAGTTATTATTTGAAAAGTTTAGCCTCATTTTTTCAAATTTCAATCCATTTCTATCCGTGCCACCCGTAGCAACAGACGACAGAAAATAGTTTCAGTGAAGTACATTTGTACATTATGTCAACTTGCGTATACACGAACGAACGATAGCAGAACAATATAATGCTGGATATCTATAAATCTTGAAATTCTGGAAATTGAGTCCGCTTGGTATTTGTGAATATACCTCGAGTTCCCTTTACATATACACAGACAGAAATCCATTTTCAAAAGACAGTGAACGTTTAAAAACGAATAAAGAACCTCACTGTACTGTTGTTATCACACAAACAACAGCGTGTGCATGGCCTGGATACAGTCGTTCGCCTGTTAGAGCCCATCGCAGTTCAATCTTGAGTTTTCGCAAATAATTATAAATCTATACGTTAAAATTACGTTTGTATTTGTGGATGGAAATCTATCTTTAGAAGTTAGTGACCAAATCGGTGAAACTTTGGAAGTGAATGCGAATTTACAAATCTGTCAGCTTTACCTGGGTGTAAGAGCCTGTGAAACTCACGGATGACGTAAAACAAAGGAAACAAAACATTTTTAAACAATACCATACAGCAAAACAAAAGCTAACAAACAAAGAAAATCTTGTCAGGTTCTTACACCGAGGTAAACCCAATCTGTCAGACCGCGAAGCCCTTTCGATGCCGTGCACGTGAAGCCGCGTTTGTTTATTTGCCGAACTGCACGAACAAAACACAGAACCCGTCATAAAAAGAATAAGTCAGGAATGAAACTGATATAAAATGTCACAGTTTTGAAGTTTAATACACAATGTCGTGTCTTCAGGGATAAATAAGAAGTGATTTATGTTTTACCCTATGCGCGTTAATTTGCATACGTCAAAAGCGAAATTTGAAACCTCATGCAGAATAAGCGTAACGCAACGATGCTTTCGATGCAATGTAGAGTTCTACAGACATTTTACCTTTCTGTTTCAAATGTAAATGTGTAAATTCAAAAATATTCGGAAATTTAGCATCGCTTATATAAAGCTTGTCACTACGCTGAGCCCGTGAAATGCCTGTTTTACGCAACAACTGGGAAAAGCTTGAGTTGTAGTTTTTGAGCGATTTTAGTAATACGTTCGAGCGTTTTGTCAAATAGCCGTATTGAGAATTAACGCAACAATTTCCGCAACATTAGAAAGTTTAAGCGGATAATTCACCCTATGAGGAAAGGAGCAGCGAATTCTAAACGCATGAGTATCATTTGTCATTATTTGATCGCATAAAACGGCGACGCTTGCACCTCATTTTCCGACACACTTGTTGGATCTGTAAACAGTAAATTAAATAACGCTGGCGATCGAGTTCGGTCTGTTTGTCCGATTTATTTCTCGAGAGATCACTCAAGCGACAAGCTCATTAGTTTCTCGACTCGAAACTCGATTCTCGATCCTCGAAATTCTCGAAACTCGACTCGAGACTCGATTCTCGAAATTTTCGAGAATCGAGACTCGAGTCTCGAGACGCGAGGATCGAGACGCGAGGGACTGTCAACTTACGTTTGACCGGTACTGTATGCACTGAAAGTCGATGTTGATTAAATCCTAAACTCGGCGTGCGAACGGCTATTGTTCATCCTTCGAGAAATAGATCGTTTTCTCGAAGTTCTTTTCGAGTTTGCATATTCGAAAACTTCTTGTTTCTCAATTCTCGATCCTCGATTCTTGCGTCTCGAAACTCGAACGTCTCGACATTCGAGACGCGAGAATCGAGTTTCGAGGATCGAGTCGAGACTCTCAACTTACATTTGACCGGTACTGTAATATAGTCTGGAAACAAAAATAGACCATTATTTGTGGGCGTTCATTGATGTGAAGACATATTTTTGATTTTTAAAGTGAACTAAAATAGCGTGACTATGCCCTTTTAACGCTCCATGAAATTAATGCAAATTGTAAAAATTCGTGTTAATTTCTGTGAGCGTTAATTTCCGCGGTGTTAATTAAGTGGAGCGTTAATATCTGCGACCTTAATTTTAATCATTTCAATCCCATATTCTGGATACATTTAGGCAGAATTCTACACACATTGTCTGTAAAGAAATTGCCTCACACAGCTGCAGACCTGTTTTCTTCGTGATCTTTATATTCAGCTAGAAATAATTTGTTCCAGTTGTGACCACAAGGTGTTTCTTTGTGCTAATCGCGTTAATTTCCCTCATTTTGAAGTTTTACCCCCTCTTTCGCGTTAATTTCCTTTATTGGGGAGTAATTTTCCCTTCAATTCGCATTAATTTAAGTCGTGTTAATTTCAAATACCTTAATTAACACAAGCGTTAATTTCCTATAATAAGGTAGCTCCCAACAACTCAAACTGTCATTAACCCAAACAATTTGTTTATCATTATTTGTTTCCTCTGTTTTTTCTAGTATGAAAATTTCACTATATTATTTTTGTTTTGCTAGTCTGCAACTTCATGAATTGAGATTTCATTTTCTGATTAACAGTTTTGGCTTTCTGGCTTCGGATTCACCATCAAATGACCAGAATTCTTACATAACCCCGTCTCCTGCTGGTGGTGATAGCCTTGCACCTAAAGCTCCGGTGAAAAAGGTTTGTTGCTCAGAAGCTGATGCTAACAAAAATTAAGAATCAACTCATACTGTACTTCAACAACATTTAAACAAAGATAAAGTCAAAGCTCTCCTTGCAGCCACTCTCGTAAGCGACCAAGTCTAGTTACGACCAGCATTGTGATGCCCTGTTTGACTTGTCGCTTAAACTCTGTAATGAAAAGCTCTCATAAGCGACCACTCCCGTAAGAGACTGCGCCTGCTCTTTTTAATTTGTGAATTACCAATGGGCTTTTTCCTTTCTTTTTATTTTCTCGTAAGTGACCACCTGGTCAACAATTCAATAAAAGCACTTGGTTCTTGTTCAAATCTAGAGTAATACATAATGCAAGTGCTAATGGTTCTTTGTACCTATGTGGACCTCTTCTGTGATAAGCAACAAACTATTCAACATTACTACTACAAAACTTTTCGTAACCATTAACATAGGCCAAGCTTTTATGCGAAAAGCTTTAACCCGCGACCACTGTCTATTGTTTCATTTTGTGGTCACTTATGAGAGCCCATTCTTGTAAGCGACCAGCTCTAGTTGCGACCACTTTTCTGAATTCCCGAGGTGGTCGCTTACGAGAGCGACCTTTTTCTGTTTCTGGTGACTTGAAAAAATACAGAATTTTTTTACGTAGTTATGAACTTTGCCTGTATGGTCGTGCTTAAGTTTTCCTCCATGTAATCAAAAGTTAGAACTGCCTTGTACAGGATAACAAACAGCACCACAGGAAAGTACTGCTCTAACTTATGAGTCTTGGGATGAAATCCTAAAGTGTGACCATTCAAATGAAAAGTATTTGAATGGTCACACTTTAGGATTTCATCCTCAGACTCATAAGTTAGAACCACTTGATTAAGGATTTCATCCACAGACTTAAAACTTAGGACCACCATGTACATTGTACACAATGATAATTTACTGCTCAACAGCTTTCTGTTTTGGGTGATCACACTTACGCATTTTAAGAGACTCAAACCTTAGAACTACTGTACCTTGTATAGCATATACAAGAGCACCACCACTGGAAGGTATGGCTTACGTGTAGTACAATGTAGCTTTCATTTGAATGGTCACAATTAGGAATTCATCCACAGACTCAAAAGATAGAACCACCTTGTACAGCATAATAAACAGCACCACAGGAAAGTACTGCTCAATAGCTTTCATTTGAATGGTCACACTTTAGGATTTCATCCACAGACTCAAAAGTTAGAACCACCTTGTACAGCATAATAAACAGCACCACGGGAAAGTACTGCTCAATAGCTTTCATTTGAATGGTCACACTTTAGGATTCCATCCACAGACTCAAAAGTTAGAACCACCTTGTACAGCGTAATAAACAGCACCACAGGAAAGTACTGCTCAATAGCTTTCATTTGAATGGTGATACTTTAGGATTCCATCCACAGACTCAAAAGTTAGAAGCACCTTGTACAGCATAATAAACAGCACCACAGGAAAGTACTGCTCAGTAGCTTTCATTTGAATGGTCACACTTTAGGATTTCACCCACAGACTCAAAAGTTAGAACCACCTTGTACAGCATAATGAACAGCACCACAGGAAAGTACTGCTCAGTAGCTTTCATTTGAATGATGACACTTAAGAATTAAATCCACAGACTCAAAAGTTATAACCACCTTGTACAGCATAATAAACAGCACCACAGGAAAGTACTGCTCCGTAGCTTTCATTTGAATGGTCAACTGAACCACCTTATGCAATGTATGAACAATACTGCAGGCAAATGTTCCCATGAATTTTCAATGCGTTCACCTAAGCCATGGCTGAATGATGTTCTGACATTGTTGTACAACATTTGTTGTATAACAACAATGAATATGCGGCTTAACGTCATTTAACACCAATTCAACATTCATCCAATAAAATTGTTGGTAATACATTGATCATCTAACATGGGGTGGTAAACATTGTAATATTGTTGAACCAACAAATGTTGTACAACAATGTTAAAATGTTAAGCTGTGGCCTTTAGGGTTTTTTTCTTCACAGACTAAAAAAGTAGAAAGGCCCTCACCAACTTCTGGTCTCACTCTGCCACATCCATAGCAATAATCACCATCTTTCATTAAAAAAAAATCCATTAATCTTTGTAGGTTGGTAATCGAAGGAGTGATTCATCAGGTAAACCTGTGTCGAGCATTTCATCCGGCATCCACAGCCAGTCAACAGTGTTTACATCATCGCAAGGCTCAGGACATCAAAATTATTCATCTAATGTTCCAAGTGTACGACGTAGCAGCCGACTGTTTACACTGTCATCAAATAATTCTTCAATTAGCAATATTGATTCCAGCAATAAGGTACTTATATCTAGGCTGGTTGAAAACCTGTAACAGGGTCTTCTCACAACCCTATTAAGATTTTGTAGGATTCAATTATGGGATTTTAGATATGATCTTGTGCAGATCCCTGATAGGTTTCTGAGTAGGATCCTGTAGGTTCAAGATTATGGATCATAATTAGGATCCTATTATTAAAAATATTTTGTTATAATTATCTTGCCATTTAGGAAAATGGTACAACTTAAAATTTTTGCAGGAGTTTGATTTTTGCATTATTATGTGACTAACATTGTCTGCTGGCAACCAAATTTGTGATTTCCGATTCAAACAGCAGAACAAAAAAGAAAAAAAGGAAAACAATTCTGTCAATGAATTTTTATTGTTTGTTGAGTTGTGACTGTGCTGTGTTGACACATTTAACCCTATCCAGACTGGGGGCGGGGATTCTGCCCGCACAGACTTTTGACATTTATTACCTTTTTAATAAGCAAGCCAAAGCCACCAAACTTGGTGACTTTTCCTAAAATTTACTATCTGGGAACAATTTGGTGTAGTAAGTCCTTGTCTGTTAAGTTTGATGTTACCATGGCAACCACTTTTTGACAAGCGGTTTTTTCACAATTTTGAATTTCCCTCTTTTTAATGAAAGAAATCATTACTTTTTTGAAGTAAATTTTACATTTTTGGATCATTTCCGTGTTAATTTATTAATTGTGATCACTTCTCAATCAATTTTGGTGGTTTTTGAAGGTTTTTGGAAAATTTAAGAAATCCAAGATGGCGGATCCAAGATGGCCGCCGTTTGAGAACGAATCATTATTGTGACGTCATATGACGTCATCACCTGAGGTTGTGCACCTCAATGGAAACATTTTTGGACGTACTATTTGTCCTCTAAGTTTCGTTGTCATAGCTTTAATATTCTTGTAGTTAATAGGTGAGGGCAGGGGGGCCACAAGACCAAAAAAAGCCCGGTCTGAATAGCGTTAAGAGACTTCACTGATTTCTACAATCTCCAAAGGCAATACTGCACAGTGCTTGAAATATTGGCACCGTTCATTCTCCATTTATAAGTTTGTTGTGCTTGAATTGCAATAAAGTTGTTTTTATTAGTACACACAGCATAAAAATAAGTACATGTAACTGTATCTTGCTCCTGTCTGGGAGGTCAAAATGGCAGAAACTAACTCTTGAAAATTAGTGCTCGCTATAAACTTAAATCTATTAGACACTTTCTATCAACAAAATATGTTTTCTAGCAGAACTGAACCACATGCAGAACCGTAAGCTGCAAAAAATTGATTTTTCAACTTCTGCGATGAAATATAAAATGCTGGGTTCTTAGTGAAAGGCAGTCTTAACAATTATTACATTTCTTCACTGTCCATTTTAGGAGAGAAGAGCAAAGAGTGCAAGAGTCACTGGGTCTCCCAGAACTACTGTCAGCAATGTTGTGAAAAGGGTACAGTCTTTTTTCTCAGTCTTCTCAACAAAGAAATTACTGGACTTGTTTCACGCAATTTTTAGATCAGTTTTTTGGAAATATCCTCAAGAAAGTGGGTTGTTATTTCTTAATGATTTTATTTTAGACTCGTCTTCAAGCCAGAAGTTCTACGCCAACACCATTAGCTCCATGCATTGAAAACGTCATCCAGGAAGGGACGTCAGTGCAACAGAACACTGAAAGGAAGGGCCAGGGAAAACTGTCACCTATTCAGACTAGTATGGGTAAGGAGGCCAAGACTACTACAGGATGATATTTGCTTAAGTCAGCTTTATTTGATTCTAACTATCACAAATTTGTGGAAAATTCAATGTACTTAAGTTGAGAGAAACTGATAGTGATGGTGTCATTTATTAACCTGCACATTTGAGAACAATTTATTGAATATTGAACGGGATGTTTCCATTTGAAAAACGTTTATTCACAGATGTTTGCATAGTTTTCTGGCAAGAGATGCCACCCAACCTTACAAATATCTGTTAATACTGTAACAGTCCTTGAATTTCCAGCCTGTCAGCAAAACCCTAAAAATGTCAAAGCTTTTAATCCAGTTTGAAATTGCTTGTCGACTAAATTGTTGCAGCCTTGTTTGTAGCTCTAAAATAATTAAAGGACTTGAAATGAAGGCCGATTTTGATTAAGTTAACCAACAGAAACTCACATGTTATTCCTAAATCCCTTGCATTATTTTTGTGTTGATAACTTTTTTGACGCTTACCACCTTGCTCGACCTGTTAAGCCAAATACAGTTTTAGTATTCCTTGGTTTGATCTCTACTAGACTCTTAAAAGAGGTCCTTTATTTTTCAGATGGTTTAATGTCACTGTTAAAACAAATAGGCCAAGCTTATGTCCACCTGAGTGCTTATGAATGCAAACAAGCATTGAATGCATTCTCATCATTAGCACCGCACCATTACAACACAGGATGGGTTTTAACTCAAGTGGGCCGTGCCCACTTTGAACTGGCAGAATATCAGCAGGTAATAGTACTGAATACAGTAATAATAACAATCGTCATCATCGTCATCATCATCATCATCATCATCATCATTGTCATCTTCATCATCTTCATCACTTTATTTAAGTCGCGAAGTATTTAGCATGATAGAAAGAAACATGACAAATGGAACATAAACATTTTAAAGACCCCATCCGGTGGGAGGCTTGCCAGTTGGCTGGCTATTTACAAGCCTGGCTGAGGATTTGAACACGGGACTACCTTGAAACAAATCCAAGCAGTCGGAGAGGAAGATTTGAATCTGGCACCTATGGATTACATGTCCAGCACTCTAACCACTTGGCCACACCGCCTCCTTCAGTGATGACAACTTTTCAGGAATTTGAAGTGCAGAATTTTCAGTGTTCATGAGTTTAATAAATACACACTTGCACTTTGAAAACATGTGACACAAGCATGTTTAAGGAATCTTTGCAGCTTCTGCAGGGTTGCCCTGGTAAGAAAAAGTGAGGGAAAACCATAATATTTCGAAGGTCAGTTAAATTTAGGGAATTTGGGTCAAGTCAGGCTGTAATTCTACCAATACCTTTGAATCAATTGATTTTTTATGGCTTTATCACCAAAGGATTCATCAGGTGTGGTCAGGAAAAAAAATGGTTAGTGGTCTACTAAAAGTAAGGAAAAAGTCAAGGAATTTGTTTCCTCTTGATGAATAGCAATTTTAAATTATTTTTGTAAATTTGCGGTGTTTTATTGTCCTTACTTTAAAATGTGTTGATGTTTTTTTTTTACTTCATGTTTATTTGTAGGCTGAGAAAGTATTTGCCAAAGTCAGGCAACTAGAACCCTACAGAATTGAAGGTAATGTCGCCAACATTTAGATACTCTGTCTTAACCTCACTTTACTTACTTCTTTCCTCAGAGCAGTGAGTCTGAGAAAACTCCATACACCCAAATCATGATTATTCAAATTTTGGGGTCTCTCGAAAATAGTCCAGGGCTAGGGGGCTATGTCACAGCATTTATGACTTGGGTTCAAAATTCTAGTTAAATCAAAACTAAGAGAATTTTGTATGTGCAAAATGGTCTTAGAACTTCAAGAAGAGGATATAAAGAGAATGAATTCTTGAAAGAAGAACAAAACATAACCACTTTGTAATTTATGGTTTTTGATAAACAGGAATAAAACCTTGAAAAAAGTTGCCCAATTTTTGTGCAATCCATTTAAATCACGCCCATCCATGGGCAAAGACACTCTACAGTTTTAGTTTACTAGAAGAGTGAGCAAGGCTTGGCAGTTACTTTTATTATGTCTTTTGCAGTTGGCTTCTTAATTAATAAATTAGCACTAAAAATTGGAGACATAGCCCCTTAAAAAATAAACATTATGAGCATAGATAGAAACTAAACACACCATGAATTAGTGTTCAGGCGAGCAATCATATGTGGCTATTCTCAGAGGAAACTTTACCCCAAGACTGCTAAAATAACCACAGACTTGACATTTTATTTTCTGACCCCATTTTCCAATAAATTATTTTCACAAGGCAACATGGAGTAAATAATACCGTTTAACAGAATTACTTGCACTTTCTTTGCAAAGGCTTTTGCAAAGGAAACTTGTTATAAATATTAAATTTATGAAAAGAAATAATAATAATAATGATAATAATAATAATAATAATAATAGCTTTTATACACGCATTTTGCAGAGCCTCAAAGAACCATTTAGGACCATTTAGACAAGTCCAGAAAAAGGGGTCAAAATAATCAAGGTTTTACAGCACTATTGAGTGCTCAGTGACAATGGCCCAATTTCTTAATTGTCATCAATTCATTTATCTAACACACAGGTCAATGAAAAGTGAGTCTTGACCTTGAAACTACGCAAATAGGAACTATGTCTTGACTCCGATTTCTTGTCTTGCAGGCATGGAAATCTACTCCACTGCTCTGTGGCATCTGCAGAATGAAGTTACTTTATCAGCCTTGGCACAGGATTTGGTGGAAACTGACCGCGCATCACCTCAGGTAAAGAAGTTGACATTAAAGGTTTTTTGGATAATCAGGACGAAAGAATTGAAGATTTTCTGTTTGCCACGAATCAAGACACTGTATTCTCTCTCATTTGTTTCTATGAAGACACTGAGTGACTATCCTCATTTATTTGTTTCTTGCATGTAACACATGCTGCAATGCTTGTCACAAGAATTTCCTGTGCACATGTAAGATCAAATGGGATTCATCCACAAACTGTTCCCATTGTGGCTTTGTAGCTCAGATGGTAGAGCAGTGAACTAGTAACCCAAAGGACATGGGTTTGAATCTCACCTCAGCCACTGAATTTTTTCCCAGTGGTTAGGATTAACAGTATTGCAAAACATTTCTTTGATATTGCCTGAGGATGATTCTGCTATAAAAGACACCAAGCAGGGAAATAAAAATGCAACAAGATCAAAACAATGTGAAAGTTATTATTCCTTGTTATATTTCTAGGCTTGGTGTGCTACTGGTAACTGCTTTAGTCTACAAAAGGAACATGACACTGCAATTAAGTTCTTTCAGCGTGCTGTCCAGGTTGATCAAGCATTCACTTATGCTTATACACTGCTCGGTCACGAGTATGTTCTGACAGAAGAGCTAGACCGTGCCATGTCATGTTTCCGCCAAGCTGTCAGGACGGATTCTCGGCATTACAATGCATGGTTAGTACAGTAATGTTGTGTTCTTAGTAAAGACCTTTTCATTCAGCTTGTGGTGGTGGGCGCGGTGGTGTAGAGGTTAGTGCGTTGGACTTCAGATCTAAAGGTCGGTGGTTCGACACCCAGCTCCTGCCATCGTGTTGTTTCCTGAGACAAGAAACTTTACCCCACATTGTCTCTCTCCACCCAGGTGTATAAATGGGTGCCGGCGACATACTGCTGCAGGTAACCCTGTGATGGACTAGCATCGCATCCAGGGGGGATTAGCAATACTCTCAGTTGCTTCATGCTACAGAAACCAGGATAAGCTCCGGCCATATAGGCCTCCTTGGCTTGTGTGTGACTTTACCATTCAGCTTTTGACAAGCATGTGACAGGGAGAACACCTGAGTCTCTAACAGGAGATGCACCCATTACCTTCTCATTCATACCCTCTAACCCATGCCTTCAATGTTTACCATTTTACTTCAACAGCCAACTGAAAGACCAACTGAAATGGGTCAAAGTTAGTGTTCCTACCAAGAGTAAATTAATGGAGTTTATTAATTGCAAATATGATTTCATTACTTGTCTCAATAACCCACTCTCCAGGTGAAGAAATCAAATTATTTAAAAATTATGAAAATATGTCTTGATCCAGATTTTGAAGTTTGTGTGACTTGATGCATCAGGCATTTGACAGCTTTCCTGATATTTGCATAATCACTTAAGTGGTCAAATATTTTTCTAATTTTTCTTTGCAAATTACTATTTTATGGCTAAACCTTTTTCAGCTGGAAGGGTTACCAAAATTAAAATAACTTGATTTAAGTGGAATGAAAAAGGCTCTAAATATACACTCATCAGCCAGAAAGGATGAAAAGTACAGAAAAGATGGATGACACTAACAGTGGATGATAGTTTCTGCAACTTTCCAAAATTTGATGATACTTATATATTTTTTTCAAGGTTTGATCCAGCTAAGCATTAGAACACTAGAGTTGAGCTGTTTTAAATTTAAATTTCCTATTTTGGAAAGTACATTACTTTGTGACTCTCCCTTTTTCTCAGTTTTTGCTGCATTCTATTTGTGATGTTGACTATGCATACATTTATTTGCAGGTATGGTATTGGAATGATTTACTACAAACAAGAAAAATTCAACTTGGCTGAAATCCACTTTAGAAAAGCTCTCTCAATAAACCCATCAAGTTCTGTTCTGTATTGTCATGTTGGTGTGGTGAGTTAAATGTATTATAATTTTTTTTTCCGAGAATGACTTTTGAAATAACTCCACAATGGGTTGCTGTACTGACACAACTTACTTTGTACTTTGTAAAATAGTCACAACATGCAATGAAGAAATCTGAAGCAGCCCTGGCCACAATCAACAAAGCCATGAAAATTGATCCAAAGAATCCTCTTTGCAAGTTTCACCGTGCATCAATATTATTTTCAATGGATAAACACCAGGTTTGATTTTTTTCCCTGTCGGGGTTGTGTGGTTTTCTGACTTGTCTCGACCATTTTATTGCAGGGTGTAACCTCAGTTGAGATATGTGGTTCTAATTTTGTATTTTTGTCAACATCCTGCTTGTAAGATTATGACTTATTCATTAATACACCGCTAGACCGCCCGTGCTAGGATTAGCTATGCTAAATTAAGCACTAAATAAACTGAAACTGAAATCTCGATTTTTCGAACCCTCGATTTTTCGAACCTCCCGATTTTTCGAACCAGGGCACGTTTCCCTTGGATATGCTTCAGTCAAACACTGTAATTTTACCCTCGATTTTTCGAAACTCTCGATATTTCGAACTAATTCTAGCCTCTCATTGAAGAAATTTATAAGGAATTTACCTTCGATTTCTCGATCCGCACGAAATGTTCAAAGTACTACTCAGTAGCTTTCATTTGAACGGTCACACGTCTCAGACTTAAAAAGGTAGAACCACCTTCTATTAAAAAGTAAACAGTTCCAAGGAATGTACTGCTCAGTGCCTTTCATTTGAATGGCCACTCGTTAGGCCTGGCTTTCCCGTGAGTGCTGTTTATTATTTGTATAAGGTGGTTCTAACTTTTGAGTCTTGAGTAAGATCCCAAAGTGTGACCCTTCAAATGAAAGCTCAAAACTTTACAAGAGCGCCTTGGTATATCTGTTTGCTTTCCCGGTTGTTATAAAACAATACTTCGTAAATCAAGCGGGATTTCGTGCCACCTTCGAGTTTTCGAACTCCCGATTTTTCGAACCAATTTTCGTTTCCATAGGAGGTTCGAAAAATCGGGATGTACCTTTTTTCTCTGGATATCCGATAATGTAATTCTTTAAGTGTAAACATTCAAACAAAAGCTTTTGAGCTTTACTTTGCTGTAGTACCGCTGAATGTTCTCTCTTATCTTCCATACAGGAGGCACTGGAAGAACTTGAGGAATTAAAAAAGATTGTGCCAAGAGAAGCATTAGTGTACTTTTTACTAAGCAAGGTTAGTTTATACGCGTCATAGAGATTTGCTGCGTCCGCCTTTTGCGAAAACATCTAAGTATCAGGGCTCCTTCAGGGTTAGCGGAACTAAAATATGGAACAGCCTCCCGTTGAAACTGAGGAGGGTTCAGGAATTAACAAGGTTTAAGTCTGGTCTCAAAAAGCTTTTTAAATGTAGCTGAATTTACCCCCATCGCTTACAGTAATTGAGTGTTACTATGTTAATACTTTTGTAATCTGAAATTCTGTGTTTTGTAAAATGTTATTTGTAAGTAAATTTATGTTAAACAGAGCCCCATTCAAACCAGCCTCGCTGAACTGGGCACCTCTGTCTAAATACTGTTTAAATAAATAAATAAATAAATAAATAAATACTTCGGTTATATCATCAGGGAACATCAAATGAAGACAATTAGGATGAGCCCTTGCCTCTGCGCTTTCGCAATATGGATTTCCACAATTACTTTACCAGGGGGAGGTGAAGAGTGAAGAGTGAAGAGTGGTAGATGTTTACCGAGCAGTGAGGTACAAGTCTACCACTGCTCACCGACACCCTCCTGAGCATTCTTATTATCCTGTCCCCAGAAGTTATAATTATTTTGCGTAAAATGAGAAAAACTTGTGCGAGGTGTCTGTGACTTTGCACAGAGCTGATAGCAGATGCTATCCCTAGTTTATAAGCCAATCAGAACGTGCAAAAAATATTAGACTTACATGAAATATTCCATATTGAAATGCGTTACTATTATCTTCTAACCTGTGTGCTGGGTTCGGCAGGTGTACAAGAAACTCGGGCAAAATCACCTGGCACAGATGAACTTTTCCTGGGCAATAGATCTGGATCCTAAGGGTGCAAACAATCAAATCAAGGAGGCCATCAACAAGCGATATCTGCCAGATGATGACGACAACACCACCATGGGCCTTGACACAACTGATAATACCATGGACCAGTCTCTGGGCGTGTCAGATGAAGAACACATGGGACTGGAAAGTGACTGAGGGAAAACTGGGACGTACTTGTTCCAATGCCACTCGTGCCAGGGTGTTTGGGTCTGGGGACAAAATTTGCCTTTTATCAACCCTAGATGTGATTCGATGTTTGTGTCTGAGAACTCTGCTTTTGTTTTGATTAGTTTTATTTTATTTAATTGTTTTTCGTTTACTCCCTCACTGCCCTCTCAATATCAAAGCTTGTCTCGTACAACGTGGTTCTTAAGTTTGAGTCTGATTGAAGGTAAAGTTTTCTAACGTGTGGCCATTCAAATGAAAACGTTTGGTCAGTAGTTTCCCATCCTTTTCCCAATTTGTTATTCCGCATTAAGTGTGCAAACGAAAGCTATGTATACGGAGCAGTACTTTCCTGTAGTACTGTATATTTTGCTGTACAAGGTGGTTCTAACTTCTAATTAATTAGTCAAGTATGACCATTCAATTTTCCTGCGGGGCTGTTTGTTATGTTTTACAAGGCGATTCTGGCTTTTAAAAATGAAAAACTGAACTGTGACTTTTGAGATCAGTACTTTTGAGCAGTGCTTTCCTGCCGTTCCGTGCATTCTTCATTTCTTTCTGACAAGATTTAGTCTAAGTGAACTAAAATTAGCGATGTGATTTTTATATCAGATATTGTTACAATCAGGAGTACATTGAAGGTCGGGAAAAGGTAGAAATGCAGTTGAATCGCATGTATTATAATTATAAAACTTATGTGTATCAATTATATATTTTCACTTTTTGTATGATAAGTAATTTCTTCCCAACAGTGATATCAAAATTTCAATTAAAGCACCTATTATATTTTGAGTCATGGGTTTCTGTTTTTAAAAATTCTTTATAAAGTAAACACGTGCTGCCAATCAATGCAAACGAAAATGATAAACACATATGATTACGTATTTCATATATTCACTCTCATTTGTCTCGCCATCTAAGATCATTACGAATTCGCAAATGACCAGGGGCCCGTTTCTCGAAAGTCCCGGTAACTTTTCGGTCCCGGAGCTATATTTTAAAATCAAAATCTAAAGAGTGGTGGTGTAGCTTTTTGCCCGCAAACCAGCTCGACTTGTTTCGTTAACTTACATTTTTTCTGGTTTCCTTTTAAAATCAACAAAATTTTCCCTGCTAGCAGAGGCCCCTTTTCCTTTGTATTCGCTGAGCTGACGGACGGGACGAAAAGGGACCTCTGCCATGGGTCGAAATGAACTGTGTTGAGCATGCGCCACGGTTACTTAGCGACCGAAACGTCACGTGATGCTTTTAGCACGTGATCAGCTGACGACTCCCACCTTTCTCAACTAGCGCGCCAAAAAACACCTGCACAGTTTTGTTGTCGTGAATGGCGAGTTCACCAAAACCCTAAAAAAAGTAGACAGTTCGTCTAGAGATAGTTGTTGTCTAATCTACGGTATTAATTTCAAGTTATCTGGACAAGGAAGCTTTTTTAACATGACCACAACTCCAGGAATCAAAGAGAATTTAACCCATTGAAGGCTGCGTGTTTTATGATCGCTTCACTAAATTAGCAGTTGGTAATAAACAACCCATGTGCAGTACGAAAGGACAATTTATAGGTTGGAAAAAACAACACTCACTTGATCTAGAATAGTTAAAATTTCTTACTTTTAAATAAAATACACCAGTTGTCAATTAAGAATTAGCCAAAAATACAATCTCAAAGTCAAAATTTGGAACATTTCCGTAAGAGATTTCTCATGTTGTCTCGCGCGTGAAATCAAACCACAACAGAGCATTTGTGTCTGATTAGGTCATTCTCGTCCCCAGAGCCCACGATCCTTTTGGTCTGCGCCAAGGATCGAGACCTCTGGCAGGGTCCAGGTAACGCGCAAGCGCAATAGCTGCCCATTTTTGTAACCGATAGTAACCGTTATTGTTTCAAATTTCTGAGGCTGCGCACAAAAGCCGGAAGTCCGTGATTCGCGGACTTCCTGCTGCGGTCGATCGCTGCGGTCCCTGCCAGAGGTCTCGATCCTTGGCGCAGACCAAAAGGATCGTGGGCTCTGGGGACGAGAATGTGATTAGGTCAGATTGCTACTTTTCGAAATTTTATGAATGAAGGTACACAGAAGAAGAGACAGTAAGCTTTTCTAAATAATACATTTATTAAAACACGCCTTTTCTTGTTTCTGAAGACCAAACGCGTTCAATTCTTTCTTCGAGGGAAGCTACGCGCAAGCGATTTCGGGTCTTTCTTCAGGTACCGGAGCACATTGTCCTTCTTTTGTTTGTAAGACATTGTAATTTGCTTCTATTTTGGAGTTGAATTGTTTTCTGTCTTTTGTTTCTTTTGTTTTACGTCATTCGTTCTCCGGTACTCACAGAAGGACTGTGCACGTTTTTCAAAACTTTTACGAAAACTGTAAGGAATATGAAAATTCCCTCAATTAAAAACCGATTTCGCTACAAATTTACAATCAAATATGTAATTTACTCTACCGTAGACTCGTAGAAGTGCTGGAGCATTTCACAGAAAGTCCGCAGCTCGAAAAATCTTTGGAGGCGGAAGGTTGCCCTTCGCCTTCACAGATGTTTTCTTCGCTCTAAATTCCATTCCTTAACTTGTCGAGTGTTTCTTAGAGCTTCTTCTTTCGATTGTTTATCGTTCCGTCGTCCATGTTAACGAAAACGAGAGAAAGTAAACGTTGTAACTCTTCACGAGTTTAGTTCTCTTTCCAGGACGGCATGTTACTATGCGGGCTCACTAAATGACAGCGGAATAACTGTAAAGGAATGCGCGAGATACAGTGGGCTCAGGTCACGGTCAGCAAACAATACAGGGAGCATGCGTTTCGGAAACCGCCGTCCACGACCATGGACGGCGGTTGAATCAAAGGGAGTTTCGACCCATGGCAGAGGTCCCTTTTCGTCCCGTCCGTCAGCTCAGCGAATACAAAGGAAAAGGGGCCTTTGCTAGCAGGGAACAAAATTTGAATCTGTAAGTTAAACCTTGTGCTCATAAAAGAGCTTTGCGGGTCCAAAAAGTTATCGGGCCTTTCGAGAAAAGGGCCTCTCCCAGTTGGCTTGATAGCTGAATTAGTTAGATGGGTTCGAATCTCGTTCAACCCTGAATTTTTTCAGGTTGTTCTTTTATCAACTTTAAGTTGATATCTTTGACTGGGAGGGTCATCATAATCTCTCGAAAATGATACAATGAGCCAATCTTGACGTGAAGCCCCCGAAGCGAAAATATGCAGCGGATGCTAAGCGCGGAAAAACACGCGACGGGTACCAAACGCGGGAAAACATACAAGGGGACAAGTCTTGACGATTTTTCCCAGCGAAAAGTCGTGAGGCCCCATTAGGGGTATGGGGATACGGGATCTTTGCAGAAAAAAAATAGGGATAAGGGATACTGCAGGGAAAAATTGTAGGGATACGGGATATTTAAAAAGGAAATATGGGGATACTCAACGCAAAGTTCAGGGATACAAGACTGCACAATTAGGGGGATATGGCATATTTCAAGAAAAAGTTAAGCGTTGTCTGCAAGGGGACTTGTTATATTTGGTTTACAGGAACTTGTGTCGCACACGCGTAGGACAAGTCACAGGGAGCAAAGTGGTCCCTGCGAATTATTTTTTCACGAAAATGGATAGTTCACACGAAAGCACTTGTCGCAGGGACAAGGCTCCGGGAATTGTCTTCTTGTGTTTGTTAGCCGCAAACGCGGGCAAAGAACGTATTTACGATTGGATATGATTTTCTCCTAATTGGTTAAGAAGAAAGGTATGCTAGCTTTGGTTAGTTTCTAAAGAAACTGCTGTGCTGTGTCAGTGGGGAAGTGGAACCCTATTTTTCTTTTCAAAAAAACTGATAAAGTGAATTCACCTCAGTGAAGAAGTAGTGACGTTTCGAGCTTTAGCCCTTCGTCAGAGGGAATCAAGGAATTGTGGGTTGTTAGTACTTTATATTTTGAAAGGTAGAGCTATTGGTGGAAAAATGACAACGTGGAAAACAATAACAAATTGTTTAAATGAAAAGCGTTAGAGCATTTACGGAGCTCTGTAAGTAGTACTTATTATAATTTATGTGCTTGGTCTTTGTTTCAACCGGATGGAACCATCACAATAGCGTAAACGCTTTTTATTACACAAAGTGTCAAGCAACTTGTATGAAATGACTCATCTCTGCAGGTAAAAGCCAGAAACTCCAGGCTGTCGAAAAGTTCATGTGCCTAGCCACCACTCGCTCTAGGGCACTCCATATTTATCTATCTATCTATCTATCTATCTATCTATCTATCTATCTATCTATCTATCTATCTATCTATCTATCTATCTATCTATCTATCTATCTATCTATCTATCTATCTATCTATCTATCTATCTATCTATCGATCTATCTATTGTTAAAATAATGATGATGGTGATGATGGTGATAATGATGAAGATGATGATGATGATTACAACCTATACCCCTAATACTTGGGGATTATTGGTTGAGTCCGCAGACTTAACAGAAGGGGATTAAGCAGATTAAACAATTATACGATTGACAGAACATACATTCTGTTTTAAGGCTGCAAGAGAACAACTGTCCGTGAACAAAAAAAAATGCGGTAGAATGTTCCAATGAAATATTGTTGGGGCTTGGGGGATAAAGGGATAGACGGTCGGAGGCTTTAGTCGGAGCTTTAGTTTTGCAGGAGTATTAATTGTTAAAGTATTAATTGTTTTCACGAATTTTTCAAATCTATTGTAACTGATTTAATCTAGAATGGCGGCGAGGCGACCTCGTGAAACCGCTTATACAAGGGAGACCTCCTCTTGAGATAACCCACTTATAATGAAAGGACTGCGAGATTGATTATTACATTATTTAAAATTTTCTAATACTGACGACGAAGTCATCTCCAGGATATTCACTGTGCCGACTTCCGTAGACGGCGTGATACTTTCTGGGAACCCAAAAGGAATCAGCTTCGAGACGAAGCTCAACGCTTTACCGTGCTGTTGTCCTCCCCATGCTCCTCTATGTCTGTGAAACTTAAACTGTGTACAGGAGACATGGACTAAAAAACACTGAACTATTTGCACTTGGTCATTCTGCGGAAGATCCTGAAAATCAATTAGCAAGACAAGGTTCCACACACTGAGGTTCTCCCCAAAGTCTACATGCCCACCGTCTGATGATCCTGTGCGGATGCCAGACGAGCGCTACCATGGGTTCGTAAAAGGGTAGAAGGACAGAAAGCTTTATTCACGAGAAGACAGTTGAAATCTGTAAGAGTGGCTGGTTCATGTTCGTCTGTTGTTTGCTTTCGAAGATTCAAAATCCCTTCCATAAAAAAAAAAAAAAAAAGAAGCATGGGACCGGCCTGGATTATCCGCCCTGCGCTCTTCATCCCTCCCCTCCCCCTCTTTTGAAAAGAGGGGAAAAAAACAGACCAAAAAAAAAATTTGATTTATCAGTTTAATTGATAAAACTGATAGACCAAGAGATTCTTTGTATTTTCTAGGTTTTCCTACTCATTTCCGACTAAAGCAAAGCGACAGCTTTTCTGCTGAAGTTTATACAGTAATCTTCTTTAGATCTCGTGTCGAAAATTGAAAAATGAAGCATTCTACAGCTTTGACGAAACGCCTCAAGCGAAGAAATCGTCGCACCTGCTCTCCGCCGTCCGGATATCTTCACCCAAACAATTCCCTTCTGGCGATCCTAAACATAACATGGTCAATTAACAGCCTTTATTCCTCTTTCAGTTGGGAGGGCGGAACCGACGATTTGCATTTATTAGGGTCTCAAAAAGGACAATGACGTAATGGTTTGTTGAATACTGTGGGGTGGCCTGGACTTGAGTGGCAGGGCTGGTGTAGTCACGCGGGTCATTCTGGGCTTGCTGTGAAGTGAAATTTGTACGTTGTGAGTTTATATCTGCCATTTTGATACAATTCTTCGAATCTCATTGTCAAGGAGTTCATTTACAGGTTAGTTTTTCGCCTAATGAATGACTCTATCTTGTTATTTGATCGTGATTATGTTATTTGATGGTATATTGGCCGTCAACTTGTGTTAAAGGAAGTGAGTGGCTACGTAGTTTGAATCGTCGCCATATTTGAGCCCGACACGTTCTCAACCCGGTGGTTATACGATTTCCTTGTTGTTATTTGAAAATAGTTTCGTCTGTTAGGCAAGGGGTGTAGAAGTATTTTTCCGCGCTTGTACAAACGAAACAGGCGAATTGAGTGTTTCGTTTTGAGTTGAAGTTACCGGAAATTCACAAACATTTTGACTCGTTTTGGAGGTTTATTTGGAAGGTATGACGTTTTTGCATTTGATCATGCATGAATTGTTGTGTTTCTGCGTATTTTCCTACCCAAAATATTGTTCCACTTCGATGTAAAATCCTTGCATTCGAATTTAAATCACCAGTAGAGGACGTTTTCTGATTCTCGTATTCATTGTGCGATGTTTGTGTCACGTAGTTTTATCTATCGTTTAAGTTCTAGATAAATTAAATTGATGTCAATGTTGTGTTCCAGGCATCGAAATTATAAACTCTTTGTTATAGAAATTTAAGTAATATTGCTCGACGAAAAAATGCATCTTGTCCGAACGAGCTATCGTGTGTCAAACTTTCTGAGTTTCTAGAGAATTCAGTTTTGGATGTACACGTAAACTAAACCTTAATTCCATGTCGTAGCTTCACAGCTTACGCCCCAATAAAAAATCGTTGTTTTGCTTCTTGTAGATATAAATTTACATAAGAACTTATGCAGAACAAATTTTTTCTTGTGCAATGTCTGCCAGTTTGCAGTGGTATGTTATCGAACTGATTTGTGCTTGCATATTTCGTAATAACACCTTCAGTTGTCATTTGGTGCTTAATTTCCACATCTATCGAGACTAAAAAATACGTTTAAAAATGTCTCAGATGCTATTCAAATTTTGAACATTATGCAATCCAGCGTGGTATAAACTTTTGTAAATTTTGTAAGCTTAACTATAAGCGAAAGCTTCAAAGATAACATACCAAAGATTTCAAATGCTCTGAAACAAAGGTTTCAAATATAAAAATGTTTTCAGTAAGTTGTATTTATCTTAAGTTTATATTTTATCACTATTAATTTTAGTCATTGTGTTTGTATTGTTGTTTTGAGTTTTTTGCCTTGTCATGACTGGTAGTTGTTCCTTTTCATTTGAAATTAGCTTCTTTCAGAGAAATAATATTGTTTTGAATTAACTATTATAACAAGTGCATTAAATTTCTGTATACACCTTGTTACCTTATTAACATGACTGCATATTTATTTTCTTTCATAGACTATTAAAGTTTAACATTCATTTTTTATTTTTTCATTCTTTTATTACAGAGTTCAATTGTAACAGACTATAAGATTATTACAGATTAAAGTTTAACATTCATGGCACCTCTGTTTGCAGTCAAATCTCTACATTGTACATATTTCTGTCTACGGCCCTCACCGACAGCCGGTGATTTTTCTATGCACGATAGTTTATTTCTTAGATACTGATCATTGGGTTCATCTTGTAGGTAAGGGCACCAGGCCCTTACTGCCTATAACTACTGCCTTCAAAACATTTTTGGAGGGCTGTGACTGTAGATCTGTTTTTGTGTGTGCAAATTTTTGCTTACTCACCGTTTCCAAATGTTGTCTGTTTCAATTTAGAATGTTAATTAGCTGCGTGACACCAGTAGCCTCCTTGGTTATTTCTCGGTTAACCTGTTGCTATAGTTTGTAATATTTTTTAAAGTCAAGAATACAAATAAAGGTGTTAGTTGGTCGTTGTGTTTGATAATACCCTTGAACCGAACAAAATGGTCAGGATGGCAGAGAAAAATGCAAACCAAGTTTGGGAAGAAAAGTCTGAGTTTGAATCAGATTACTACAGATCTTCACATTTTGCCATATCGACTGATATGAATTACATGTAAGCTTGTTATTCATCTATTGCAATACCAAGAAATGTCAATGATAGGAATTGCAACTTGTGCCATTTATGATTCGGTGACTTTGTTTACATTTTCAGTTGTGAGTTCCAGATACACAAAACCTAAAGCTGGAATCTTAGAGCTTTGATCCAGATCTCGTCTGAACGTTTAGTAACTTTCAATGGCTGCACGGGGAACGGCACAACGCCCCAATGGAGCTGTGCAAGGGAAAATCTGTCAATTTAAACTGGTGCTCTTAGGTGAGTGCTGTGTTAAACAATAAACAGATTTTAACACAGTTACAGTGTATTTTCAAAGGGGAAGTATTGCAGTCTTCAAAGGGGAAGAATTGTAGTCAAACTTCTTTAATATGAATATTTGGGGACTGAACTTAGTGTCTGTATCAAGGAGGTGTCTGTTTTTCAGAGGTAGAGATTTTAAGTAATGGTCCGCGTAAAAACTAGGCAAAAGAACAATAGGCCACTGCAATAGCGGCAGTTATTTTTCAGGTGCTAATTGCTCTAATCAATTTAAGTCTGAATGATCTGATTGGCCAATACGGCAAAAAGCGCAAAATTTGAATTTCAAGTTTCAAATAAGATAGTTTGTAATCCATTCATACAATGTTTTATTTCGGCTACACACTCAATACATTGATGTGATGTCTTAAACGATGTTATCAACTTAATAAATGTAGATGTAGATGTAGATATAATATATCTTAATTTTGGAAAATTTCTATTCACCAAAAGCGAGGAAGTTAAACTTGTATAAAATTACATCACGATTAGTACAGTGATACATCAGTCAGCGACCGCGTTAAAATTTTTTAGCTTGGCTTTCACAAAGGAACTGTCAAATTGGTGATCGAAAACAGCAAGAAATCGAACTCACATACGTAGAATGCGCTAGAGTCAAAAGCCATCTCTCTGTGCTACGCTATGAAAACTGCAAGAGAACAAATAAATAAAATACCTCGCTGTAATTGTCACAGAATTTTACTTGCATCTACCTTACATTACCTCTTCCATGCGACGGGTAGGTATTTTCAATAATATAAAGTACTGAAACAATATCCACTGCATCAAAATACTAAATAATCGCTGTCCATTGTCTCTACGCCGTGATCGTGGGAAGGACTCTCAAAAAATACAATCTCTTCAGAATATTAGTCCCCTGTTATTGCAAAAGACTGTTCAGTGAACAGAAACAAGCGATAGCGAAAAGGCTAAACTCTTTGTTAGGCGTAATGTTGATATGTGTGCTAATGCTCCTGAATGACGATTTAGCTCCGCGCGAACATGTCCTTCGCGAAATTACTCCTTACAACCTGGTATCTTCAACATCTGCAGTCGCTTGGCAGAGGAAAGCAGTCATAAGATTCATTCCTCTGAAGCAGCTAGAAGAAATGCATGTTGCAGACGAGTCGATTTTGTATAGCCTCTTTGCGGCACTTTCTGATAAACAAGTCTTCCCATGTCTCCTACGTATCAGCCAAGGTGAGATGATTCTTTCACACTAAAAATGTTTGTGCAGTCAGTTTCCTTCCTTCAAATACAAATCGCTTGAATGTCAGGCAAACTGCAGCCACAATCAAAGGATCTTACGGGCCAAGATACTCAAATACGAGTCCATTAAAGGCAAGTTAGCTCAACTCTTGGATCACAGATCCAACATGGCGACGCATGAAGATCGCGCGTGTGGCACGTTTTCCATTCTAACTCTTGATTGGCGCATAGAACAATGCAATGCAATTTTGGCCGTGAGGAACAACACAGGGGAGTGGAGAAAACTAAGCCAAAAAATGCTGTTTTTGTCACGTTTTTCTTGTATTTTTCGGCAATTTTTTGATGTCAACCAATCAGATTCACGAATTTAATTGAATATAATAATTAAAAGCTAACACCTTTTAATCGATTTTGCAATGTGCCTGCCTGGTTTTTATGTGGACCATTACTTAATAATGATAATTATAATAGTAATTAATATAGCATGTGAATAGTGTAGACCTGTGGATATGATCAAATACTCGTGGCAGTAACTAAGTGGGATTTAAAAAGGTATTTAAAATACTATTTTTAATTCTAATAATCTTGCCATGGATGACATCCTGTGGTTATGGTTAGTGCTACATGCTTATTGTATATTGAACTGTTTAATTCTACAGGTGAATCAGCTGTTGGGAAGTCAAGTTTGGTTCTTAGGTTTGTTAAGGGACAGTTCCATGAATACCAGGAAAGTACAATTGGAGGTGAGGGTTTCCTTTATTCACAAATGCTGCAAGCAAATTTCAAGACACATCTGCTGCACTGCAGTTTGTTTCAATATTGCCAGACCATCTTGCAATCTTGCCTTAGTCCAGTGATCTTTATGGATATAAAGGGGGGCATGTAATTTGCATCTTGTAAAATTTGTATTAAATGAACATAAATTTGCACCAAATTGCATAAATTCGGGATAAATTTGGAGAAGAAAACCAGAGGGCATTCTCGTGTCATTTTGGTTCAGCTAGAACCGCTGAATTTATGCAAGTCCAGCCAACCACTGAATACCTTTCGCTGACAGAAAACAACTAGCTGGTATGCTAGATGCTCTAGCTGTCATTCCTCAGCCTTGCTTCCATGAACCAACAAAATCAGCTAAAACAGGTCTTTCTTGGTGTTGCCAAACTCATTGTTGGTTTGCTGTTGTGTTGTAGTGGACATTTCCTTGGAATCTTTTATCTGTGTCACTTAGAGGGTGCAACACTAAGAAAGAGCTAGTAAAATCGATTGAGATCTAATCCTGGGCTAGAGGTCAGATGACTGACTGTTGTCTCTTTTTTTTTTTTGTCTTTAGCTGCCTTTTTAACACAGACGGTGTGTTTGGATGATACAACAGTTAAGTTTGAGATCTGGGACACAGCAGGTCAGGAAAGATATCACAGTTTAGCCCCAATGTACTATCGTGGGGCGCAAGCTGCAATTGTTGTGTACGACATCACAAGCCAGGAAACATTTGGCAGAGCAAAGAATTGGATAAAAGAGCTTCAGCGACAGGCCAGTCCCAATATTGTCATAGCGCTTGCAGGAAATAAAGCAGATTTGTCAAGCAAGAGAATGGTGGAATATGAGGTATTGAATGAATCTCCCCTAATAATGTATTTTCCAGTGTAGAAGTTGACACTTGAAGCTCTGAAAATTGGCCTCAAAAGTCAACCTTGGCTTATACGCCGGCCAAAACTCAAGGGTTCACTTGTTTGAACAAAAAAACCTTCATGCTCCCAAGGCATGCATCCATATAATCATACGTAGTATCATTAAACCTTGACATTTTTATTACAATAGTTTCTGCCTATAGTTTCTAGAATTTGTTCCTTGGCTTCGGACCTGCTTAACAAGAGAATTGACATATCTTTCTACAGAATTTCGACTAATTTTTTACCCCATTTATGTACCAGAAATAGAAAAAATCTTGATTTCAATGGCTAAAAAGAAGGGATGACTTAAATACCAGTTTGACTTACACACAGAAGAAAGAAATGGCACCTGCAGAAGGAAAAGTATTGTAGTCTCTGGAAGGTTATGCAAATGTAGGGAAGTCTGCAAAGGTTCTAATTAAGGCACATTTTACATTCAGTTTGCTCTACCAGAGGAGGATTTTAATTATAGTTGTCACATAACGGTACACTGGGCAAATGCCTGAGGTGACGATAATGCTGTGTTTATTTGCACCCAGTATTATGTTATTCAAGGCTTATCATTTAATTGAATGCACATTGCTTTTTTCGTTTAATTCAAAATATTTTATTTGATTAGGATGCTCAGTCGTATGCAGAGGACAATGCTCTTCTGTTTATGGAGACATCAGCGAAAACTGCGATGAACGTGAATGATATATTCTTAGCAATAGGTGAGTAGAATGTCCCCTTTCCTTATTCTTTCAGTAATGATTATTGATATTCAACCCCGGCCAAGCAGAGCTGGAAGGAGACTTGTGTCAATTTGTAAGTGTCCATGTAGTAAGAATGATGTTTTCAAATTCCATTTTGATCTGGAGTCAGTGGTCTGGTCAGGGCTTTATTGTTGGAATGATTTCTGGTGTGTGTGTGTTTTTTTTTTGACTGTTTGAATTTCTGGAGGCTAGTATTTCCTCTTAAAACTGATTTCATGTGCACTATTCCAATTATTTTCTGACCATATGAGCAAATCATAGCCAGCAATCACACTTTAAACACCCAGGACTGCACATGGCAGTGAAATTTACCATAAAATTTTTAGTGGTGACATGTTTGTATAGAAATACAAGTTAGGACCGTGGGCAAAGTTTAATCCTGGAGTTACATTTAATCGATTTTCAAGTGACCCTGGACACAACAAAACCATCAGGAAGCTGTACAAAATAAAGTAAAATAAAAGCAAAGAGACTTAATTTAAAAAGGGTAACACGTGACAGCTTTCACTGATGACCCTGTGGCCCTCTGTGTCCAGATCGAATTGGAATTTGGAAATGTCGGTTTTTGAGGAGAGGGGAAAACTGAAGTACCTGGAAAAAGACCTGTCTAAGCAAAGACGAGAACCAACAACAAACTCAACCCACATCTGATGTCTAGTCTGGGAATCAAACCCAGGCCACATTAGTGGGAGGCAAGTGCTCTCACCACTGTGCTATCCCTGCTCCCTTCTTGGGTTGCACTGTTATAGACTAGCATCCCATCCAAGAAGGGATTGTGATGCTCCTAGTTGTTCCATGCTGTAGAAACTAGAGCTAAATGCTAGCACCAATGGCACACTTAGCTCACAAGCTGGACATTGACATAAACTACCTTCTCGTTAAATTACAGCAAAGAAACTGCCCAAGAGTGACCCTGCAGCTGCAGGCCCTGCCGTTGGCCGCCAGCAAAGAGGAGTTGACCTCAGGGAGACAAATGAGTCTCACCAGGGTGGCTGCTGTAAATAAATTTCTCTTCACAATCTACTCCCGTTCAAATCCCGTGTAAATCAACAATGTGCGACTAGAATACTGTATGGGCAAGGTCACACAAGCAAGGTCAACAAACAGGTGGCGTCTGCAGCCTTTAGTGTAATAATTATCTTACTGTCTTGCCCTTTTCCTGTGAAACAATGATTTCATCTTTGCAAGAAATGTCTGGGTGACTATGATATACGTTAGTGTAGAATTCTTTAAACCCTTGTTCTGAAAACTGTAAAACTTGGCTACAAATGGTTTTTACTGTTAAATCACAATCAGTTCTACAGTTTCTAATCCTAGGATTTTTGCCATACAAAACCTGTTTGTAAATTCAGATGATTTGTTTACAAAGTGAGATGACAAATGTAGTGCTACAAGCTCAATTCCTTAAGTTTATGTGTTAGGATATTTCGGCCTTCCCTAGTGTGCGTGATATTAATTTGGTTAATCTTGCCTGTGCTTTGTAAATTAACTCACATACCCCACTTAGCCAGTTAACCCTTTTTTTCTTCTAAAGTGGTGAATTCCTTTGCTCTTGTTATCAGTTGGTAACAAATTCAACTAGAAAGGCCGTTAGCGAAGGAAAACCTCAGAAGTAAGGAACTATGGGTGTTAAATTTTAGTGTCCCAGAAGAAAATGGGTTCCCTTTAGTGAGGGATCCTTGTTAACAGCCTTGCATGGGAGTGAATGCTCTGATGATCTGGGGTAAAAATTCAGACCTATGAATAGAATCCAATTCTTAGCAAAAGAAGTTCTGTAATGCAAAAATAAAAAAAAGCATGATGTGTATCTCAAAGGATAAACAGGACAAAACTGAAAATTTGTTTAGTTTCTGTCATCTATTGTATTTTGTTGGGAAACTAGGGATTTCAGAAAAACATTTTTGTTCCGATTTTAATATTTTAAAACTGAAAACTTGTTTAGAGTATCTTTTTTCAGCCTGCACAAAACCCAGTCATATTAGACCTACCCTGTTAGTAAGCCTCTCAGTTAATGTGGCTAGGTGGTGGTGGACCAGTGATAACCAAGAGCCAAATGATTCCTCAGTGGTGGACCATTGGTGAACCAACAATGGTCCTGTAGTGGACCAGTGTTGGTCTAATGGTGCCCTTCAGGATTCCACAGTATTGTATTGAATAGGGCTTATAGAACACTTTTATGCAACTTGATTGATAATTAAATATTATGCACTTCGATAGGTAAATTTTCCAGGGAAAATTGGGGAATAAATTACCTGGGCAATGTACACAAATTTTTGCAACAGTGTTGCCAGTGATCTTTTTATCAGTGGAAATATTCCAGTCTTCCCAAAAACGACTTCAATCCCGCTTTACTGGGTTTCTCTGTAGTTGTTTAAGCTAAAATAATACAATGTACTTGTGTAATAAAATTCTGTAACTGATATGTGTCTGTCTGTGCTTGTGTTAACTTTACCTAATTTTTGGCAATAGCCCTCTCACAGAGTCACATGCCTAGTTGACAAAGTTCTGATTTCTCCAAACACACACTCCCCAGAACATTCTTTTGGCAGTGGTTGGAAGAGTGAACACAATGCTCGTGGGATGTGCGCAACTGACTGTTTTCTATGAACCCTTTAAGCCCTGATATCAACGGGCATGTTCTCCTCCTTGCTCTCCGTATATTTCTTATAGTACTAGTTGGGAGAATTTGTTGATGATCATTTCCTTTATTCGCATGACCTACATGTTTGATTAAGGACAGTGCCTCTTAATACAGATTTATTTTTGCAAAGGTTATTACTATGAGGAAAAAGTAGATCATAGCAAGGGTAATTGGAATCCAAAAAGAAAAATGTGGGTAACCACGTATTTTGCAGGGATAATTAATCATCCATAATTCTAAAAAAGCGTTAAAATACAAAGAATGTATGGCAATTTCTTTCAAAATTTAGGCTCAATTATCTTTGAAAAATGCGTGGTTACCGCCAATTTTCTTTTGTGATGCTGATAACCCTTGCTAAGATCTGCTTTTTCCACATGGTCTTAAACCGCACAAAAATATTGGTGTATTAGTGGGCAAATTCCTTAAAGGAGAAGGTCACTCCAGAAACAGTGTATTTTTTTGAAATCGCCAATAAGAAGATAACACTAAGTTGAGTTACTGACCGTAGTTTTACCTTCTAAAGTGCATCCGATCCCACTGAAATTCCTCTCCAAAGACGGCCAAAATTCAACACTGCGCGCCGCCATTTTGAATCACACTGAGCAGCCTGACCGCTTATCCGTGACGTCAATTTGTTTAACGAGACCAGCGGTCGGGTAACGTGGGCTCTGGGAACGAGATTGCGCCGGGGGGGGGGGGGGGTCTTCTCCGCCTCGTCAACATAAACAACTTGAAACTGGCGGGAAATTTAAAACCCAGCTGGTATAACGTACCTTCTAGGTGGTTGGTACTGTTACACATTGCCTGCCTGTGTTTCGTTTTTATGTTGCGAAGAAAAAATGCCATCGTGTTCAGTTCCGGGTTGCAACAACAGGTCCGAAAAAGATAGAGTGAGAGGAGTTAGTTTTCACATCTTACCTGTGAAGAAACCGCAGTGGCTTGACCAGATTCGCCGTGACAAAAGGTTCGGCCTGCCGGAGCCTAAATATGTGTACGTATGTAGCGAACATTTCACTCAAGACTGTTTCGAAACGGAGTACCGTTTTCAGCTTCTCGGTGGAAATACCCACATAAGATCTCTGAAAACTGGCTCTGTTCCAACAATATTCAAATGGGAGGCACCTGTAAAAGTACAGCGAAGCTGCACAAGAGCGAAAGGAGGAATGCTAAAAGTAAAAATAAGCAGTATTCGTTTTAGTCGCATTTTCTCATCTGCAGTAAAATAAAGTTATGTAAATCCTATATCCGTGAAAGAAATCATTCTGCGCTAAAAGGGTTTGGTTCCCGGGTTCTATTTTCCTCCACCCGTCGCATTTCTTTGCCTGCAGTGGAGGCTAATGAACTTTGTAAGAAAAGCAACTTCTTTATAAAATTAAGTTTACAAATTCTTCTCAGAAAAAAAGGGTCTTACTTCGAGTAGAAGACTCAGAATTTGCAAAACAATTAGTGTATTGTACTCTCTATTGTATGGTAGGGCATTGTTTTCCCCTGTTCATTGTTTTAAGTTTATGGTTTTATTGTTTTGCAAGTTCTGTGTCTTCTACCTGAAATAAGAGCCGAAAAAAATACCTCGTGCGGAACATGCCTCAAAGCAACTTTCCGTAAAGTTGTGAAATGTGCCTACTTTTTGAAATCTACAGGTTCTAAAATCGTTGTTGGGCCCGAAAATCTTCCACTGATGCGACATCGAACGAAGTAATGGAAGCTGACGACGACGAAGTGGAACAAAAACTAAGGCTCAATTTGAGCCTACTGTTTAATTTAATTTACAAAGCGATTTACAGGCGTTAAAACAATTTTCTACTCTAACTTTAAATACGATTACGATTACGTAGTGCCAATGTACCTTCCATCTTGTTTCCCGATTCCGGATGCTCAACACAACAAATACACTCTTTCGGCGTTAACATTACTACACATTTTCGGCAAGAACACCAGAATGTGCTCTCCAACCGCTCGTTCAATTCATTATCTTCACTGCTTTCATCATCAGCTACATCGCGGACACGTTCTGGTTCAAAACGGTGAGGTTCAAGCGCTGCCATTTTTCTGTTGACGAGGCGGAGAAGACCCCCCCGGTTCCCCCCCGGCGCAATCTCGTTCCCAGAGCCCACGTTACCCGACTGCTGGTCTCGTTAAACAAATTGAGGTCACGGATAAGCGGCCAGGCTGCTCAGTGTGATTCAAAATGGCGGCGCGCAGTGTTGAATTTTGGCCCTCTTTGGAGAGGAATTTCAGTGGGTTCGGATGCACTTTAGAAGCTAAAACCACGGTCAGTAACTCAACCTAGTGTTATCTTCTTATTGGCGATTTCAAAAAAATACACTTTCTGGAGTGACCTTCTCCTTTAAGGAATTTGCCCACTAATACACCAATATTTTTGTTGGGTTTAAGACTATGTGGAAAAAGCAGATCTCAGCAAGGGTTAAGATGCACAGCAAGTGTTAAGATGGGCAAGATGCGCAGAACGATGCGCAGTAACAAAAGGAGGCACCGTCCTTTAGTAATGATATTTTGAGAAGAAATTGCATGCTTGTCACTATCGGGGATTAAAGGATTAATAAAAAGAAGTATGAACAGTGTAGTGACATTTGAAGGGTTTAAATGGTTTATTTTGAAAAGTTCGTTTTATGTAAAGAAACATTGTCAAATAGGCCAAAAATGGTGCAAACTAGACCACAGTGTCTTCTTAGTGTTCAAAATGCTGACATGAAAAGATCTAGAAAAACCAGTTTACGTGAACTCAAAATAATGGCGGTCGGCTTGGTCTCCAGCCACTATTGAGAGATGTCACAGTCACGTGATCTGCTTCTCGCCAGAAAAGACTTGGGGGATTAATTAAGGTGAGGAACGAGTGCAAAAATAAGTAATACTTGGTATTGGTTGGAGCACAAAACCATACTTTTAAGGAACACTTTCGTGGAAATCTACCGTCCAATCACATTGGTGCCAGGATAACTTTCTAGAAACCAACTGGAGTTCGATTGTACATGTGACTTTCAGTTGGTTCCTTGGAAGTTCAATGTCCACAAGTAGATGTTGGTGTACCACAACAAAAGGAACTAATGGTACACCAACATGGCGGCGATAACGTCACGCCCTATACGTGCAACAGCGTTCAACTTAGTTTTCAAAACATGATTTCATAATTTGGTAAATTGTGATCGTCCAGGTGAGTGTAGTCCTGAGAAGGACTCTTTGAGGTGATATTGACTGACGTTCCGACAACCTGAGCGGAAGTCATCATCATCTCTCTGATGATGACTTCCGCTCAGGTTGTCGAAACGTCAGACAATCACAATTTACCGAATTAAGGTATGACTCCTGGGTTCAAACCATTTACAGCAAAACATGATTTGCCAGTTCACCCTCGTTCTCAGTCGCCCTCGGCGGAAACTACGATGTGACGTCACCCCTCGAGCTCGGCCCGAGCCTCCCGCTGTCACTCGGTAAGGCTTGCCGGTTATTATGCTCTCACCAACTCAGCCATAACTACAGAGCGGTATGAAAAAAATTTGCAAAGCTCCTGCTCTTTTATGATTGTATTTTTTTAAGACGAAATGGCTTAAACGTAGGTGACGGGCAACGATGACGTAATAGAGGATATTACACAGCGGTGCAAAGATATCAATTTTCTTTTCCGAGAGGTGAAAACTGTTTACAAAACTAGTACAGCAAGAGAGTAAAATGTTTTTAACATAACAAATTAAAAATCATATCTTCCCGGCTGTGTAATCGTTTTATTGTATGGACACAAATTAAAGATTTCCGAGCATTTCCGAAGATTTTTCAAAACTGTCCGAAGGTCATTTCACTAAAATCCAACACAATCCAGTCATTCATGTTAATATTAAACAGCAAAACAGAGATCACAACAATTATTAAATCAGATTTGCAACGTGTTCAGTCAACAGCGGGGGCAGTCTTAGTGAGAACTATTACTAGTTCTGGTTCAAACGTATGATTTGTTATTTGCGGTTTATTCCAGCAATTTGCATGCCACGAACTTGTACTGCATTGTCTTGAATGAGCCAGTCCACCTTAATGAACACCAGATTCAGAGGCATTTCTCCCACAGGGTTGTTAAGCATAAGGTTCTTGTTCTGAAGGTCAATTTGCTCCCATCGTCCCTGGCGGCCGGCGCCGCGGTTGCTGGGGCCTTGGATGTCGTATGGCTGATGGTACATGATGACCACCAAGGATTGTGGGTAGCGTAGGGCTAAATCTAGGACCTTAAGTATGAGGATGACAAAAAAAATTAGCAACGGAAATGAGAAACAATCATTTCTCAACACGTAACCACCAGTTACTTTTTGACTCTGGAGGAAGAGAGACTGATGAAAGAATTCGAGTTCTGATGCGGCGAACAAGTGCACCTGTCATCGCTACGCCGTAGGCGAGGGGGAGTGACAGACGTGAAGTCTTCTGTCCCTTTAACTGGGTATTTTACTGCTTACAATCAATCTGTTCTTTAGTAGAAAACAAATCAGACAAAAAGAGCGGATTTGGCCTGATTTGATATCTATTTTTGGTCAGATCACCCCTCTTCTTATTAAGTTACACTGGTTGCCTATTAGGTTTAGGATTGAATTTAAGATTTTGTTAATTACTTAGAAGGCTACACATAATTTAACACCTAGTTACATACGTAATTTGATAGCAATTAAGCCATCCAATGGCGCCAGATACAATTTACGATCAACCAATGAACTCATGCTAAGCACTCTTGTATGTAGGCCATATCGAACACTGGGAAACCGATCGTTCACCGAACCCTAGATTATGGAACTCATTACCAGCTAATACTAAGAATGCAAGAACAGTCGATTCTTTTAAAGCTCTTCTTAAAACTGACTTATTTGAGTCAGCCTTTCCTAATTAATTCACGATGTTGTTTTTATTTATTCTTCCCCTGCTCCGTCCTTCCCGGTGGGGTACTACTGGGATTTCGACTGACCTGAAAAAAGCAGTTGCAGCGTCTCTCAGTGCCCACCCTCATCTGGCAAGTGAAGTTCTCGGTGTAAATAATGAAGATATCCTGTGGCTGTCGAATCATTCTTATTAGCTGTTCCTCGCAGTGTACCTGAGGGCTTCCTCTTGGCTCAGTCCGGACCAACTGATCTCCAATTTCCCCCACAGCAAACTGATTGAATACCACATCACGACCGCCTTGCTGTTGCCGTAACAACCCTGCAGCTTGCTGCTCTTGAAGCATATTCGTAACCCACTGAAGTAGTCGATCGTACATTCGTTCACCTGGTTGAAATATGAAGACATCATCCCATGCACGCCGAGGCGTTCGACCCCCTCGCCCGGGTTGATTTCTCCTTGTAGCTCCACCAGGATTTGCCGCGGCCATCTTTACTTTATGATCTGAACTCTCAGAGTAAAGGTCGTGTTTTATCCAAGATCCAAAGTAGATTCAAGGTCGATTTCCCGGTTACTTTTGAAAGGTGCTTGTGTGGAAAACTCTTAAAACTGTAAAATAACCAGCGTTACTGTGGATGCACTAACACCTGTTTCGTAAAGATGTCATAGGCTGTGTGCAATGCTTTGTACTTGACAACTTGTTTCGCACTCAGCTTCGTTGCGAGAACAGCAAGCAGAAGGGGGGGGGGGGGGGTTGTTCTCTCCTTCAGGAAAAGAGAAAGAGCGATCTGGAGAACACTCAGAATCGGGCTAGTGCGAAACAGTGAGGGAAGGTGAAGGGTCCTAACCAAACCTAATGGAGTTGTAATTAGGCGAAAGTTTCCGTTTTGCGTGTTGAATTGTTATTCCGTTTGTGGGATGCCGGACTTGTGCTCAGTTTGGTCAAGCTGAAATTTACGCACAACTTGGCGGAAGTTTTTTGTCTAACCATGTTTCATCGATTGGTCACCAACGCAAGTTGACACACGTTTTCTCTCAGCCACTGTCAGCGTATCGTTATTACTCTTTTCAGTGTTTCATTTGATGAAATAACTTGTTGCAAGTTATGTCTAACGTGCAATTACTTGTGAGGCCGTTTGGCACTCATCGCAAGTCTCTGCTTTACATCTCATTCATCTATATGTTAACAAGATAAAAGCTTTTTCACTGACTACAGTTTAGCTTACCTTAGTTATGTTGATCAGCGTTTAACGTTTGAAAACGTCGAAGCCGTTTGCCAAGCTCTGCTTTTGTGTCAGTGTCGGACTCTGACCGGAAGTCATCTTGCAAATTAAATTTGGGCGGTTCTAACCGCTTTGCGCTTTGCCTATTTTTCCGCAGTATTCGTCACAGTTGCATTGTCGAGTACAAAGGAAGTTTTGCTTGTGAATTGTATCTTTAAAAGATCAATTGGACTTGTTTCCGTCAAAACAGAGACATTAAAAGAAAGTTTGGTCTTCCGCTCTGATCTCTTCCAGTTGTTTGCTTGCTTGTCCGAGATTTGGGCAAATAACTCCACATAGTTGCTTTGGGCCGTAAGCTTAAGTTCAGGCGTCGTCGTGCTTGCATTTTACATTACTTTTAAATTTCCCTTTCCGAACATGGCTGGAAATTGTTTAAAACAGTTCCTGCCTCTATGATCGTTAGGTTCTTCTCGTCAAATTAACATTCTTTCCGTTAATAACAGGATGTTATTCTATCTAACGGACTATGATTCCAATTTCCTTGTTCAACTGAACGAGTCAAAGTATGGAAGTATAAATTGTCCTTTTTAACCGGCCGTCGCCATGACGGCGACCGCCGGTTTATAAAATGGACACGGTTTTCCGTGAAAGCAAGTTGGCTTAACATACGAAGAAAGTGCTGTAAAGCTTGTTCATTAAAACGTAGAGTGACTATCTAAAATTAAATGCTTCAAAGGATGCTAAGCCATCGCATCGCAGGTGAAGCGTAATGTAATACCATTAATCCTCTCACTGGTACTCAGCCCATCCTGGTTCGAGTACGGTCAGGAATTTGGTTCTTACTTTTAAGTGTGTTGATGAAATCATAGTTAAGCGTATTCTTGACGACTGAGCAGTTAAATTTTAATTTTGTTTAAAAATAGTGAGCTCCCGAGGTGCTACTTATTGTACTGTTACAAGATGGCTCTTCATGTGGTTAAGATCCTGAAGTGTGACCATTCAAATGAAAACTCCTGAGAAGTATTTGTTACTGTGGTGTTGTTTATTTTATGCTGTACAAGGTGGCTCTGTTGTAGCTTTTGAGTCCTAAAGTGTGACCATTCAAATGAAAGCTCCTGAGCAGTATTTGTTACTGTGGTGTTGTTTATTTTATGCTGTACAAGGTGGCTCTGTTGTAGCTTTTGAGTCCTAAAGTGTGACCATTCAAATGAAAGCTATTGAACTGTACTTTCCTGTGGTACTGTTTCTTATACTGTACAAGGTGATTCTAACTTTTGAGTCTGTGGATGAAATCCTAAAGTGTGACCATTCAATTGAAAGCTACTGAGCAGTACTTTCCTGTGGTGCTGTTTATTATGCTGTACAAGGTGGTTCTAACTTTTGAGTCTGTGGATGAAATCCTAAAGTGTGACCATTTAAATGAAAGCTACTGAGCAGTACTTTCCTGTGGCGCTGTTTTTCTTGCTGTACAAGGTAGTTCTAACTTTCAAGCGAGTGACAGAAATCTTAATTTGTGACAAATCAAATTGCGGTGGTTTTCTGTGATACTCTTGGTACTCAAACCTTAGATTCTGAACAAAGTGGTTATAACGTTAGAGTCGGTGGACGAAATCCTGACTATTCAGCTAAAAAGTTACTGAGAAATAGCTTTCGTGTGCTGTGCTGTTTATCACACCATAAGAGGTCAGGCCCTTCCTCTCAGTCTATGGATGAAATCCTTAAGTGTGACCATTCAAATGAAAGCTACTGAGCAGTACTTTCCTGTGGTGCTGTTTATTATGCTGTACAAGGTGGTTCTAGCTTTTGAGTCTATGGATGAAATCCTTAAGTGTGACCATTCAAATGAAAGCTACTGAGCAGTACTTTCCTGTGCTGCTGTTTATTATGCTGTGCAAGGTGGTTCTAACTTTTGAGTCTATGGATGAAATCCTTAAGTGTGACCATTCAAATGAAAGCTACTGAGCAGTACTTTCCTGTGGTGCTGTTTATTATGCTGTGCAAGGTGGTTCTACTTTTTGAGTCTATGGATGAAACCCTTAAGTGTGACCATTCAAATGAAAGCTACTGAGCAGTACTTTCCTGTGGTGCTGTTTATTATGCTGTGCAAGGTGGTTCTAACTTTTGAGTCTATGGATGAAATCCTTAAGTGTGACCATTCAAATGAAAGCTACTGAGCCGTACTTTCCTGTGGTGCTGTTTATTATGCTGTACAAGGTGATTCTAACTTTTGAGTCTGTGGATGAAATCCTAAAGTGTGACCATTCAAATGAAAGCTACTGAGCAGTACTTTCCTGTGGTTCTGTTCATTATGCTGTACAAGGTGGTTCTAACTTTTGAGTCTATGGATGAAATCCTTAAGTGTGACCATTCAAATGAAAGCTACTGAGCAGTACTTTCCTGTGGTGCTGTTTATTATGCTGTGCAAGGTGGTTCTACTTTTTGAGTCTATGGATGAAACCCTTAAGTGTGACCATTCAAATGAAAGCTACTGAGCAGTACTTTCCTGTGGTGCTGTTTATTATGCTGTGCAAGGTGGTTCTAACTTTTGAGTCTATGGATGAAATCCTTAAGTGTGACCATTCAAATGAAAGCTACTGAGCCGTACTTTCCTGTGGTGCTGTTTATTATGCTGTACAAGGTGATTCTAACTTTTGAGTCTGTGGATGAAATCCTAAAGTGTGACCATTCAAATGAAAGCTACTGAGCAGTACTTTCCTGTGGTTCTGTTCATTATGCTGTACAAGGTGGTTCTAACTTTTGAGTCTATGGATGAAATCCTTAAGTGTGACCATTCAAATGAAAGCTACTGAGCAGTACTTTCCTGTGGTGCTGTTTATTATGCTGTACAAGGTGATTCTAACTTTTGAGTCTGTGGATGAAATCCTAAAGTGTGACCATTCAAATGAAAGCTACTGAGCAGTACTTTCCTGTGGTTCTGTTCATTATGCTGTACAAGGTGGTTCTAACTTTTGAGTCTATGGATGAAATCCTTAAGTGTGACCATTCAAATGAAAGCTACTGAGCAGTACTTTCCTGTGGTGCTGTTTATTATGCTGTGCAAGGTGGTTCTAACTTTTGAGTCTATGGATGAAATCCTTAAGTGTGACCATTCAAATGAAAGCTACTGAGCAGTTCTTTCCTGTGGTGCTGTTTATTATGCTGTACAAGGTGGTTCTAACTTTTGAGTCTGTGGATGAAATCCTTAAGTGTGACCATTCAAATGAAAGCTACTGAGCAGTTCTTTCCTGTGGTGCTGTTTATTATGCTGTACAAGGTGGTTCTATCTTTTGAGTCTGTGGATGAAATCCTAAAGTGTGACCATTCAAATGAAAGCTACTGAGCAGTACCTTCCTGTGCTGTTGTTTATTATGCTGTATAAAGTGGTTCTAACTTTTGAGTTTATGGATGAAATCCTAAAGTGTGACCATTCAAATTAAAGCTAATGAGCAGTACTTTCATATGGTTCTGCTCGTAACTCCGTGCAAGACATCCTAAAGTGAAACGACTACAAAACAGTTACGCCTTGAGTGAGTTGTATATGAATCGGCGAAGTTGAACAAAAATTTTTTCTGAATCTTTCACAACAATCTCAAGTGAATATGCAAATAGATCTTCTGTGGTAAAGGAGTTTTCGGTGCGTTCCGCTACACTACCCAAATATGTTATTCAGTCTTAATGTTCAAAAAATTATATTTATTGAGAAAATGTTGTGTCTTCTTCATGCAATGAAATACAAGCACCAAAGAAAATTTCAATATTTTGCAACACTGCTCCGTTTAATCAAAATTCAGATGTCTCGAGTACACCTGTCTTGGGCGAAAACTGCAATGTCTACAATGTCCAGTCCAAGTAATAACGGATTGTTTGTTTCTCCTAATTAAGCCTGCAACTCCCATTATCGAATCTAGAATCAATAAATCAGTGTTGCTTTTAGTTTGGGACTAGAGATGTGGTGCTGTTTGTCGTTCACTATTCTGTAAAATAGAAGTTGGGAAATGCAAAAATAAATGGGCTTCATTAGTCCGGTCTGATGGACTTACATGTAATTAGAGTGAAAAAGGAGATCCGTCTTAAAACAGTAATTGAGCATATAAACCAAATTTGACATAGTTTGTGTTTATTCATCATCTTCGTCTTCGGAGCTGTCGGAGTCCCACTCTTGCCCGTATTCGGAGAGAGTCGATGCCATTTTTTCAATTCCCTCTTCTGCTTCCTCCTCTTCCTCTTTCTTCTTTTTTCGTGCGCACCAAAAGAACGCGATCAAAGCTATGATTAGCAGGACACCCCCGCCAGCTGCGCACCCGACCATAATGGTCAGCTGAATCTTCTTTTGCTGTTTGTACGCTGTGTCTACCACGCACTCAAATCCATCTCCAGCGAATCCCTCTACGCATGTGCAGCTGTAGGATCCCCACGTGTTTTGGCAAATGGCTTTCTCGTGGCATGTCCCTAATTCTTCGCATTCATCGACATCTAAAATGGTTCCAAGAAAATAGGTATAGACATAGATATAGACATCTCAAAAAGCTTAAGACGAAGCTAGAATTCCTTCATTGTATACTTCAATCTGATGTGTTAATTTAATAATCCACACAGTTGCATGTATCAACTCGTGTCAGTTCTCATCAACTCATGTCAATTCTCGCCAATCCCGTGCCAATTCTCGTCAACTCGTGTCGACTCTCGTCAACTCGTGTCAATTCTCGTCAACTCGTGTCAGCTCTCATCAACCTATGTCAATTCTCACCAATTAAATTGTGTCAATTCTCATCAACTCGTGTCAATTCTCCCCATCACGCGTCAACTCGTGTCAATTCTCGTCAACTCGAGTCAACTTTCATAACACTCCTCACTATCGTTCATCAGCTCTCGTGTTACTTCATAACTCTAATTACCTTCCCTCAACTCCTACTGGGATGACGCAAAGTCTAAACCCAAGTACAAAACTGCTTTCCATAGTAATATTTACTTACCGACACATTTGTGTTCCGCTGAATTCATTTCAAAGCCTGTTTTACATCTACACTTGTATGACCCGGGGGTATTATCACACTTGGCTACTTTGTTTTTACAGTGTTTTCGGATTTCTTTTTTCTTGCATTCGTCTACATCTAAAGTAAAAGAGAGCAAGTTATGATGATAAAAGTTAAGTATTGAGATATAAATGCGGCGATGAAATTATTGCAAGAGTTAGGCTAGGAATATCTCATATTAGTCAAGAACGTTGCTGCTGTTTTAGTTACCGGTATCATGGATTCTCAGAAACATTGTCACAAAACTTTTAGTGTGAGGTCTGCTCCGTTGGACCGAAATTACAGCGCATCTGGGACAGGGAAGAAAGGCCAGACGTCCCCAGTGTGGCGTAACCTAAATGTAGCCGAACTTCTCGCGAGCGACAGAATGAGAGTGTCAATTTTTCTTCCTCTTTTCTATATATTGGTAAATATTTAACTCCATTGTGAATCAGTCCTGCAAATTAGTTAGAGAGAGAGAGAGAGAGAGAGAGAGAGAGAGAGAGAGAGAGAGAGAGAGAGAGAGAGAGACAGAGACAGACAGACAGACAGACAGACAGACAGACAGACACTTTTCATTTTATCTTGGATAATCCGTCACGGAAAAGTGATGGTTCCAGAGATAGTCGCTCAATTGAGCGACTGAAAAGTTGGAACGAGTTTGTACCAGCACATATATTTGTGTTTTTACCTTTACAAGCGTATCCATTAGCAACATATCCTGTGTTAGTGCAAGTGCAATAAGCACTGTCTCCTGTCTTCTCACAGCGCTGCTCAGACCCACATCCGTCATATTTTGCTCCTGGGGTACACGCGATTCTGTTGGCTGACAGCGACTGATCGATTAAGGGACTTGCTTGCACAGGTAATCCTTTAAAAATAAAGAAAGAGCTTGTGTTTTAAGGGTGAAATTGTACTAGCTTGTTGTTAACGGGTTTTATTGTACGATAGATTTTTTTTAATCAAAGAATTGTGTTATCAAACTTGCCGGTGATAGCAGTATTTACCCTATGAGAATCCCTCTTCAGGACAAAAAACGACAAAAACAATTTACTGAGGTATTCCCGTACGTATACACGGTATTACCTTTTACGTTTCCAAAGCGACCATCCAAATGAAAGCTTTAAGTAATACGAGTCTGTGGATAAAATTCTAGAATATGAACACCATTGCCATTGGGCAGTATTTAACTTTTATTTCGTTTGTTTTTCAGTATTTTTAGAATACGCCACTTGGCTAAGAATTAGTTCCCAAATTTTTGCAGTCGCCTTAGAAATTTCGCTTCTGGATCAACTGTTCTTTTTTTGAATAATCCTTCAGCCAAAAACAAGTCGTTCGAAACTGTCCCAAAGGATTCAAGGATCAAGTCTTTCGGAATAATCTTGTTCATGAGTTTTAAATACAAACCATTTGCCATAATAAACTTATTTGGGTTCAATTTTTTCACTCACCTTTGAATGTATAAGAAATGAAAAGAATACCAAACAGGGGCAATATCACCAACCAAGCCTTTTTCATATCTGCATTTTTAAGTTGCTGTTTTGGAAGGCAAACAATGATACAAATCAGTGTTACTTGAATTTTTAAATAGTCTGTCTTTAAATGATAGCTCGCTCTTTAGCAAAAAAGCCGTTTCAATGGGCGTTTGTTTACAGTCGTCATTTGCACGTGCATAAAAAGACTCCTTGCACGTGCATAAAAAGACTCCTTCTCAGCGTGGGCAGCCCAAATTCGCTCACAACATTGCTGACAAACAATAGGCCATTTCCGAACTGCTTTTAGCCTTCCTATAAGCGAGGTTAGGTGCACAACCTTTCAAAACCACAATTTTCATATGAAAGGATGTCCACCTAACCTTGCTTTGATCGGGAGGCTCAAGACAATTTCTCAAATGGCTTATTAATTAAGCCCTGGTCTAACCCATAGATTGTTAGGCAAAGTGTTGCGTACAAACATTTTAAAGTAGCATGATCATTGCAAAACAAAATCAAGGTGGAACACAACACATGCGCAATGCAGCACGTTGTGTCAGTTACCGCGGCGCAAGATTGCCCACGCCCATGCGCGCAACTTCACAATGTCTCCATTTTCACTGAAATTGTTACGTGCAACAGTTCCGAAGTAGAATGATGAAGCAAATCAAGACAAAGGACACGATGGAATTTCATCGCATGACCGTGTGTCGGGGCCTCAACTCAGAGTATCTGCTTACAATACTTCTTAATTTCATTGTCTTCGTCCCTGGAATTGTTGCACGCAATGATTCCGACTAGAAACGTAAATGAAGTAGAATCAATTGTGAAAACATATCGCAGAGTTCTTGCTCGTAAAGGTGAACACAGTGTCGCGTCTTGTATCCGTGAACGTCTGTACGGTGCTAGAGTTGTTACACTTTTATATGAGTTTCCATTGAGTACAGTAAAACCAAAACCCACGTAATTACTCTGACCAACGGGAATCAAACGCAACCAATCTCGAAACCAATCAGAACTCGAAGCGAATACAAGTAACTAGTGTGGGAAAACGAGAGCGAGCAAATCACGATGGGTAAATCTTTGTCTTACTTCTGATCGGTTATAAATTTGTGGGATTTTTTATTTCATCACAGAGCGCAGTAAAGAAAAGTGAACGCAAAATACTTTCGTCACTCTACTGAAAATTGCTCTAGTACGCGAGGCTAAGGACATAGAATCCTGAAGTCATCAAAGGCAGTCCGCGTGACAAATTTTTAACTACTATGTGAAACATTTTAACCCGTGTTTCGGCCCTGAACAGGCGAATTTATCAAGGTACGTTACCTTCGTTGCTTGCCCTGCAGTGAGAACTGAGAAAGCTTTTCTTCCCTTCACTAAACCGCTTCACCACGTCACAATGAACCTTTTTTAATCAGCCACTGCAATTAGAAGTTCAATATATTCGACCAGCTCCGATCCTAAGGCTGCAAATGGAGAAATTGCTACCATTGTGTTAACCCAAACCAGATTTATTTCTTGATCAGAGGACTTATGTCCTGTTTACTCATGAACTATTTCCATCGGACCACATTAATCTTGAAACGTTTCAAAGTATCACTTTCAAGTTGTACTGTTTAAATTTTACTAGAGTATTTTAAGCCGCAGCTACACGAGCGATTTTTTGCTGGCGATGGTGATGCGATTTCTTTTTAATAATCGCGTCACCGGCGCGCTGTGGTGGTTACTGTTGGCAACAAAATCTGTGATTTTGTCGCAAAAAATTCAATGAATTTCTCGCGATTTTTTTCCTGCGATTTTTTCAGCTGTCGCATCACCTGTACGAGGGTGGCTACACATGCGATTTTTGCCGCGCGCTGGCGACGCGACAATTAAAAAAAATCGCATCACCATCGCAACAAAAATCGTTCGTGTAGCCACGGCTTTAGCTTTTAGTCTTATCTTCAAGAAATTTTTTTTAAGAACCTTTCACTTCACTGTACAGTTTTTTTCTGAATCAAATTAAAGAGCCGCAAGTGAATTAGTGTGTTTAATGCTGTCATTAATGTTCATTTTTTTTACTTGACTTCTCAATCGCAGATGGAAATTCTGCTATCATGTGCTTTCTAATGATAAAAATGTCGCGTGAAACAAAGTGTAAAACCATGTATAAGGCCATCCCCAGGCCACAAATTAAAGCTGAATCTGGAGCCTATTATACAATAAAAATAACCAGTAATTGTCTTTGCCATTAACGTTATAAGCGACTCAGGATACCTTAATTTTTAAGTTACTTTAATTTCCGTGTAGGACAGTCTACCTGCCTCGTCCCCAGTAGCTCGCGATCGCGTATCTGGGTTGCTCGCACTCTGCGCTCGCTCCCATCAGGACAGGAAAAAAATCGGCGGGAAAAGGTTGGGCGATGAAACGAGCAGTTCGCTCTTCAAGCGATGTTTGATGCGGAGAAGAACTGGCACGAGCGCTCTATCCACGTTTCCGGTGCGTTTGGTGGCCGGCAAAATTTACCTTTCAACAAACCTGAAATCTCATTTTCTTTCTTTATTTTTTTCAGCCAGCCTTGCACTATAATTAAAACGTTTTTTCACAGTCCCGGCTCAGAGCTTAAAATATCTATGTCTGCGCGCGTGCATATTAGTCAATCTTTTTCACATTAAGTTGCCTAAAAATGAACTCAATTTAAGGGTGTCGAATGCTTGCTCTTGCCGCAAAACATGACATCGTTGTTTTTCATCGTCTCTTTTACGAAAGCTCCAAATTACTCCACACTGAATCTTACATATATTACAGGCCGATAAATTTTACATAACACAATAAAAAATTAGCTGGAGATATTTGGAGATAGTGGCGTTTTGCAACTATAAACTTTGCCTCCTTGCAACGCGCCATGGCGATGATTCGTCGCAACGGAGCCAACTGTATGTAAGCAAATTAAAAGTGAAATTAAGTTTGAAGATTTCTCCTCCCTTTATCTCACAAAAATATAGCAAAGAAAACCGTCCAAACTGAGGAGCAATTCTATTTGTAGTTCCTAAAGAGACAGACAAGCATAATACAGGAGAGGTTTTGAGGAAGAGAAGAAGAAGTGCGGTGTCGATGTTGATTTGATTTAAGGCCGCGGGTGACAAGCTGCTCATGAATAAATTTATACGGCAAAATTTTGGTGGAGGTCTTACGTTAAAAAACTTTATATCTTGAACTTTGGAAAGCCGATTCCGTTGAAACTTAGCAGATAGCTTGAGGAATGGTGGAAGTGCAACAACGTTGTTTTTGGTTTAAACGATTGCTCTCCTTTGCGATGCTATGAGCTCCCAAAGTCAAGACTTCGTAAAACGCGATTCCGTGTCCAAGTTTTCTCCTCGTGGAGTGGACAACGCTTCTTGATTTTACCACTCATTGATCAGTTACAACCTGTATTGTGTCACAACAGAAGCTGATTATAGGATTTCGAGTTGCACTGAAAGTTGTAAGTTCTTAAATGAGTAAAATCGTCCTTGTTTAAATGTGAAGCCTTCAATATTTAATTAAAAAGCTTGTTTCAAAAAATTGCGTCTGTTGTGACAATCTACAATACACTTAGTTTATCTGCCTGTTGTGTCAGTTCAGGAAATTCTATATCCGCGCTGTATTCTTGGACACAAAATTGGTGGTTTTAGGGCTTCCGAAGGCTTAGAATATGCTAATTATAGAAAATCAAATTCTAGCAGCTATTGTTCACTGTCCAAAAAAGAACAATACGTTGCAATTTAGAGATCACAGATATTTGGACTGAAGAGTATAAGCGTTTCCGAAGCTCCATGTTAGCTTTAAGGAGTATTATTTTACTTTTTGTTTTGTTTTGATGGAAAACTTCTAAAAAGTTTTTACTAGCGTTTGAACGAAAAAATAAGCGGACTTCGAGAGCATTTTTTCATTTAAAAATGCTTAAAAGTCACAATATATCCTTGGCACACAATTTAACGCACGTGCAATTATTGATTCAGAACTGAAAGTTTTACTGAAGGCCAATACATGAATATTTCGCGCAATGTCGCTACCACTCGTCGCACTTCGTGCATATGCTTTAAATAAATGAATACTGATGATCTAGTTTCTCACTCGCGGCCTTAATTAACTAGCCAGGGACGTGTCCTGATTAACCTTGGACGAGCTGCACGAATTATAAATATGCGTCATTCAAACGCCACTTTCCATCTTGTTACTTTGCTCTGCTGGTTTTTAGACAGTTTTCAGGACAGTTTTGAGCATCGATCAAGGTGGATAAGACAAATAAAAGATAACCCAAAGTCGGCGTTTTTTGGGAACTATTTTAAATAGATTATCAAGATTTTGGAGGTTAAAGAGATGTTTGTCAACTCCAACTAAACCTCCTGCTAAAAGAGCAGCAACATCTGCCTCTACCGAAAAGATTATTACCTTAAAAGATCGAGACCAAATTCAAGAAAACTACTAAAGTCGCCTGAATTCAACAGATTTAACCCTATTGAGACCGGGGAGGGAGGGGGGGAGGGGTGGCTTCTGCCCGCACGGACTTTGGACGTTTATAACTTTTTTAATAAGCAAGCTAAAGCCACCGAACTTGGTGACTTCTCCTAAAATATATCTGGGAACAATTTGGTGGAGTAAGTCCTTGTCTATTAAGTTTGACGTTACCATGGCAACCACTTTTTGAGAAGCGCTTTTTTCAGAATTTTGAATTTCTAAACTTTTAAATAAAAAAATCATTACTTTTTCGAAGCAAATTTTACATTTTTAGATCATTTCCATGTGAATTTATTGATTTTGATCACTTCCTGATCAATTTTGGCGGTTTTTGAAGGTTTTTGGAAAATTTAAGAAATCCACTGAATGGCGTATCCAAGATCCAAGACGTTATTGTGACGTCATATGACGTCATCACCTGAAGTTGCGGACCTCAATGGAAACATTTTTGGACGTACTATCTGTCCTTTAAGTTTCGTTGTCATAGCTTTAATATTCTCGGAGTTAAGAGGTGGGGGCGGAATCCGCCCCCCCCCCCCGGTCCCACAAGTTAAAAAAGAGCCCGGTCTGAATAGGGTTAATGACACCAGGACAAGCAACATCACAAGCCCTGACCGAAGTGGACTCGAACAGGCGACATTTCCAAGCCGAGCCACAGGGCACTCGCATGTTGTCACGGAAATCACACGAACAATTTTGATCTAGCACCTAATTTGATCCCAGTCCACTGCATCACACCTTTTTGCTCGGACGCACTCGTTTCATCGCCCAAGCTTTTTCCGCCCTGCTCCCATCATCCCCCACTCGCGCCAAAGCCCGCACTCGGCTCAGCCTTGGAAAACCTGTGGTGGAGGCAGACGTTTCACGGTACATACACACCGCATGGGCTGTATTCCCGATCTTTGCACCTGCGTTCATGTTGCAGTAAGTCATACAAGGTCATTATTTGATACCGACAAGGTAATTGCTTGGAACATTTCAGGTTTCTTGTACAAAAACCGCGCTGAAGACTCAACGCAAAAAGGATCCTGCCATGGGTTTTATTAACACGAAAAATACGACTTTCATCAGGCTATAAACAATCTTTCATCACGGCTTCCTGCCAAAGGAATAGTTCACAAGCTTCGAACATTATTGCACGTTTGTGAAATTAACAAGAATTTTAGTATCTTTTGAGATGGAGACAAAATCATGCAAAGTTACGCGAGGTCATGGTCGCGCATGTTCAAATGATTAGCCGTCCTTTGATTTATTCAATCCTTTTCTCATCGTGAAAATAAATTAAAAACAAAACAGACAAACAAACAAATTTGTGTGCCATTTCCCGTCTCCGAAGATTTTAATTTCGTTTTTCTTAAACGTGAAGCTCATAACAACGACGTCCCGGAATAAAAACGTTACATCGCGCGACTAAGGTTTACGGTTCGGTAGCAGGTTTTAGGTTTGACGAGATATGTTTGGTTCTGAGTCAAGGGTTCAAACAGTCCGAACTCGTCCAAATCTGAAAAAACAGGTTAAAACAAATTCTCAACTCAACGAGGTCAGACTTGTGCTCCGGACTCCTTCTCTGAAGAACTAATAGATGTTTTCATCAAGACTGACTTTGGCGAAGCAAGCATAAATTTTGCAGTGGGATCAGGAAAATCCACATAAACTTATGGCGGGAGAAATTGCGGTAAATTCACAGAGTGTGTTTTAAACGCCTTTAGTTTTTGAGTTAGTAGTCTAATTTTCAACTTTACAATGCTGTTCAATATTTCAGGCTTTTTCAGTTCTTGAAACAGAGTTAGCTTACTGAAAACAACATTGAAGACAATACTTTTTTTTTTGTAATTTGTTAATTTTTTTTTGCAACAACACAATACAGTACTTAGGATACATTACCTACAGTCACTTAACTTACAAAAAGTGTTACAGTACTTACAATACATTACTTACAGTAACTTACTTACAATACACGTTACAGTACTTACAATATATTACTTACAATAGCTTGATTACTGTACACGTTACGTAAAAATTAAATACAAAGCAAATAGTTGTTAACTAAAAGTGAAGAAGACCAACTAGATATAACAAGGTTATTTTCTACTGAGTGTTCATGACAACTACCAACTTTTCCCATTTTTTAAAATGAGTAGTGAGTTTATTCCTCTCCCTCGCAATATGGAGTTCGATGTTATAAACACGTCTTATCTTGGCACTAAAACCTCTCAATGAGGGTAAGCTTCCATGACATTTCCTTACATAAATGTAATATTTACCTACTATAACAGAATGTGATTAATTATAAAGAAATCTTCCGTTTTTTCAAAATTCCCTAAAAACAAACCTATCTCATTTAAGAATTCTATAATGATGTTATTATCTTTCAGCCAGGACAAGACGTCTTTCGTAAATTCAGAAGACAGTTTACAACGGGAGAGTAAATGTTCGATGGATTCTGGTTCTTCATTGCAAAACGTACAATTAGGGGATTGCGAAAGGCCAAAGCGAAATAATTTATCATTCGTAAAGACAATGTTGTTAAGAATTTTGTATTGAAATTCTCTCAGTTTGGAATCAAGTGCAGTACGGAAAGGGAGAGAGTAAACCTTTTCCCAGTAATGGATGTCTCTGAGTACTTGTCTGTTAATTTTTGTTGAGCTGTCAGAGGAGTTTGTTTTTTGCGCAAAAAAGAGACGTATATCAGTTTAGAGGTGACATCAGAGATAGGGACAGAGCCCCAGTTTAGTTTAATATATGGTGTGCAAGGGATGGATTTTATTTCATTTGTACACACAGTAGGTCTAATAATCGTTTTCCAATCCGACGGAAGAGAGTGAACGACTCCCATAATAAAAAACGTTGTTCAGGAGAGATCGGCACGTAGGGGTCTTCGTGCAAGAAAAGATTGTTATCCGTAATAAGGTCGCCCACCTTTACGATTCCTAAGTTAACTAGGTCATTTCTATAGACAGACTTTTTATCAATGCAGATAAACTTATTATTCCAAATGATCTCGTTCATAATATCATTAAAAGTGACAGGCGTACTGCTATTTAAACCTGACCATGCGTCAAAACATTCTTTGTAACTATTTCGGGAGCTGAGTTTTTAATTTGACGGTGTCAAAGTTGCAATGCAGAACTAGACTCCCACCAACAGGTCAAATAAAACTGTTTAAAATCGATTTCCAAGTACTTGGGTAGTCTTCTAAGAATTTCTTTAAACACATAACACGTCTAGCACTGACCATAGACTCGATATCCAGCATCTTCAGCCAGCCTTTATCAATATCTGAAATGAGCGCACAGCGCTTAACTTTATCTTTTCCATTCCAAATAAAGTTGTAGAAGATCGAATTAGGTTCTTTAACAAGGTCATTGGATATAGGAATTACTGATGCTCTGAACATTAACTTGGGAATTGCAAAAGTTTTAATAATTTGGATTTTGCCCAAAAGAGATAAGTTCCTCCATTTCCACATGTTGATTGTTTTTTAATAGATTTTAATGTTTGTCGGAAATTTAAGTCGTTCCTCTGTTTTTTGTCATAACCAAAATAAGCTCCCAAGATCTTAATAATTTCAGAAACCCTATGGTTATTAATATCCTTCTCGTATAGAATACTATTACCAAGTGCTAAAATCTCCGTTTTTTCGTGATTCACACGCAAACCAGAGCATGATTCAAAGGATTCCAGAATAGCAAAGAGGGAAGCATAAGATTCCCTGTCTCGTACAAAACAGGTCATATCATCCGCAAATAAAGAACGTTTAGTAGTTTCTCCTCCCTCCTATTTTAAATCCTTTCATTGAATCGTCATTTCTAATCTTGATAGTTAGAGTTTCTAACGCAATGGTGAAGAGATGCGGTGAAAGTGAATCGCCTTGGCGGACTCCTCTGCTTAACGTGAAGGGGCCTGTTGTAAAACCATTGTTCATTATACAACTTTTTACGTTTTTGTACAATGTTCGAATCCACTGAATAAAAGAAGGGCCAAAATTAAACTTGTGTAGTGTTCTTATTAAAAAATTGAGATTAAGCGTGTCAAAAGCCTTTTCAAAATCAATAGCTCCTAAATATGAAACAGGAGAATCAATCATGTCAATAAGGTGCGTTTACTTTACATTAACTTTTACAAGACAGGTAGCAAGGTTTTGTTTTATAGTATTCAATTGACATTAACACAACCTGCAATTATTCTAAGAGTGCCCTTCGAAGGGCAAGACTCTTGAACCCTACGGAATAAACAGACGAGGCCGGAAACTTAAAATCTGTTTCTATTTTTAAAAAATAGCTGTTAGTCACGTTTCAGCTTTCTACGTTTGTCAACCAATCATATTTAATCTTTTCATTTTAATCCTTTTAAATCTTGTAACCGTTTCATTCGATTTTTACTTAGCTTTTACAGCCCCTGGTGAAGGTGAGTTTTGTCTCACCGAAATATTGAGCAATAAAATTACCCTTCTTAGCTGTCCGATCAGCCTTGCAATTGGTTTTTCGTTTTATTCAACATTGCTGATCCTGATCTACACCAAGATCCGGCTTCACCTCGCTACTGTTTGTCCAAGTGGTCCTTGCGTCGAGTTACCTAGACAACTTTGACAACTAACTTGTGCAGGGAGATGAGATCTTTCAATCCATACCCAGATGAGCGCGATTTAGCGAAACAGACCAGAGAAAGACGCAAAAAACCGTGTAACTTTGTCCTGAAAATTCCAGTGAAAATCTTGTCCCACTACCCACTCGTACTTCCTTCAAAAACAATTCACGATCCTCGAACTTTTTGTAAAACCTTTTCCCACCGAAAGCAAGCCTAGTAAATGCCCAACAAAAGAAAAAAACGGGAAAAGAAAAGCAAAAGAAGCGGAGAGGAGAGAAGGCATGCCCGAACTTCGAAAGCTGTAATTTGCCTTTAGGAACGAAAGCTAGTGTAGCGCTCGACTTGTAAACAAGGTTTTGCACAGTTTCGATTCGTTTTGGCTAGACAGCGAGCTAAAAACGGCTTGACTCCCTTCAAAAGGTATTTTTTGGCAAAATTTCCAGGAGTCAATGGGTTAACGTGAAAATGCAATTTACCTAAGCATCAGACAATTTGCCGCCTCAGCGTCTTGCAAACGGTCAAGTTCATAACCTGCGAACATCATTGTTAGTTTAGAAAAAACACAAAAAGGAGCAATGAATGTTTTCGGACAAAGACAAGCCGGCACTTGCTTTTTAGCCAAACAAAAAATAGAACGCACTCAACTACTAGAAATTTATCCGGAACAGTCAGACGACCTTCGGAGGTTCTCCACTTTTCAACCAGTAGGAACGGAAATAAACGTTTCATTTGCATAAAATTTTATTTCTTCTGGACGCAACTGAGACAGAAAACATTAGTTTTTGGTGGGAATTTTATCCCGGTGTTTTATCATTGAACGTCACTCGGGCAGCTGGTAAACTTTGCTGTTTTAAATTATCTTTTCTTGTCTGTTAAAATGGCCTCTGTTCGGGTATTTTGCCTCTTCTCAACACCCCTTGTCAGCAGCTCAGCGGTGGCTCTGGATTCATGCGATTCGTCTGAAAGTTCGCTCCAAACTCGCCTCCTTAAAAGACTATCAACTCAAAATAGTTTTGTACATTATTTAATTTCCACCTGGCAAAACAGCAAGAAGTAACTGGGATTGAAATAACGTCAAAATCATTTCCGTTGCTCGACAGAGTTTTAATTTCCTCGTCAAAATTGTCCACATCAAGAAGTAGCGGCATTGCAACGATCTTTTGTTGGCCTCATACACCATCGCACAAGGTTTTGATTTCCAAATGAGATTGCAAGTTTGAAACTGAAACTGAACAAGGCTCTTCGCCTGAACGGAAAAGCCTTTCAATTGATACAGAAAGTTTCCGGAATTTCAGAACACTACACAAGTTTAATTTTGGCCCTTCTTTTATTCAGTGGATTCGAACATTGTACAAAAACGTAAAAAGTTGTGTAATAAACAATGGTCCGCCAAGGCGGTCCACTTTCACCGTATCTCTTCATCATTGCGTTAGAAACTCTAACTATCAAGATTAGAAATGACGATTCAATCAAAGGATTTAAAATAGGAGGAGAAACTACTAAACTTTCTTTATTTGCGGATGATATAACCTTTTTTGTACGAGACAAGGAATCTTATGTTTCCCTCTTTGCTATTCTGGAATCCTTTGGATCATGCTCTGGTTTGCGTGTAAATCACGAAAAAACGGAGATTTTAGCACTTGGTAATAGTATTCTACACGAGAAGGATTTTAATAACCATAGGGTTTGTGAAATTATTAAGATCTTGGGAGTTTATTTTGGTTATGACGAAAAACAGAGGAACGACTTAAATTTCCGACAAACATTAAAATCTCGTATTAAAAAATCATTCAACATGTGGAAATGGAGGAACTTATCTCTTTTGGGCAAAATCCAAATTATTAAAACTTTCGCAATTCCCAAGTTAATGTTCAGAGCATCAGTAATTCCTATATCCAATGACCTTGTTAAAGAACCTAATTCGATCTTCTACAACTTTATTTGGAATGGAAAAGATAAAGTTAAGCGCTGTGCGCTCATTTCAGATATTGATAAAGGCTGGCTGAAGATGCTGGATATCGAGTCTATGGTCAGTGCTAGACGTGTTATTTGTTTAAAGAAATTCTTAGAAGACTACCCAAGTACTTGGAAATCGATTTTAAACAGTTTTATTTGACCTGTTGGTGGGAGTCTAGTTCTGCATTGCAACTTTGACACCGTCAAATTAAAAACTCAGCTCCCGAAATATTACAAAAAACGTTTTGACGCATGGTCAGGTTTAAATAGCAGTACGCCTGTCACTTTTAATGACATTATGAACGAGAGTTTATCTGCATTGATAAAAGTATGTCTACAGAAATGATCTAGTTAACTTAGGAATCGTAAAGGTGGGTGACTTTATTACGGATAACAATCTTTTCTTGCACAAAGACCCTTATGTGCCGATCCCTCCTGAACGTTTCTTTATTATGGGAGTCGTTCACTCTCTTCCATCGGATTGGAAAAAGATTATTGGACCTTCTGTCTGTATAAATGAAATAAAACCCATCCCTTGCACACCATATATTAAACTAAACTGTGGCTCTGTCCCTATCTCTGATGTCACCTCTAAACAGATATACGACTCTTTTTTGCTCTAAAAACAAACTCCTCCGACAGCTCAACAAAAAGAGACTCAGGTGCGTGTTAGGACTCGTTGGTCTTCGGAATTTAGGTTGGCGTTCGCCAGCGGGTTAGGAACAGCTGGACGAGGAAAGAAATTGGTTGTTAAGTTTGGTTGCTGTCGTAAAGATTGCAAAGTGTGTTGATGTTTCTGATCTACAAGTGCAAACATTTCTTTATGCATAAGTTGACTAGGGGAGATGATTGGTCATAATTTGTAAAGTCCACGAAAGGCGATTGTGTACGGTTTCATTTGGTACGGGTTTAAGTTATAAACTATCAAAAAATCATCCACATCTTACAGAGTTCAAGGCTTTTTTTACAGTTTTCAGTTTGAGTTTTATGCGGTTTACTTTGAGTTTATACATATGTTGCTCGGAATTATCGGCCAGTCAGGAATTTCAGTCCCCGTGCGCGCGAATTTAATAAAATAAATATTCCATGCATCATTGCCAGAAGAGGCCTGACTCTTTCCCATTATTGAGCTCTCCAGAATCGACCGTTATTGAAGTGTTTTTGGTTTCTGTAATTCATGTCAGTTTAATTTCGTAGTTCCCACAGTTGAATGCATTCATGGTTGTGACATTGATCCCAAACGATGTTTGTTCTTTGATGATCACCAGAAGGATTCTTGAAATCCTTCTCATTTAGCTGCAAAAATGTTTTGTGTTTCTTTCGCTTAGCCTTTTAGAACGATCTAATTCGCGAGTTTTCTCCTGACACGAAAAGCTATTTACATTTGATTTTCATAATTCAATTAGTAGAGTGTCTACACAGGTGTAATGTTGGCATGATTTCTGACACGAAAGTATAATTGTCAATCTCCAGTTTTTAAATAAACTCAAAGAACTTATCTACACGCAAAAACTAGCCCAACGTCTGTTTCTCTTTAATTATGTAAGTATTCTTGATTCTACACTAATTCTATTATTACAAAAAAAAAAAAACGCGATTTCCCAGACTTATGATAGCATATTTATTTTCAAATGCGGGACTACTTTTACTAAACTAGAATTGAAGCATAGCAGGAGCATATAGGCTTCTGAGCATAGTGATCACGCATTACCCTAGTATCCTATTAAAAAGAATTTGTTCCTTGGACGAACCAGCCAATCAAATTTCTGCTCAGAACTATGTTTACTGTAAATATTTTCAAAAAGACATTGCTTATGGCAAAAATGCCGCAGAAGGCTATACCGGTATGTGAAACGCAGAAAATTAAATCTTAAATGGAAGGGTCGTTCATTATCTTTGTGAAGAAAGATTACTCAAACTTGAATGACTCTTTGCCTTAATCGACTGCGTGGATGTATGTCTCAGCAATTCAGTCAAGGTCATTAAAAGCATTAATGGAAACAGTCTGGGTTTGTTGTATGAAGGCTGTTTCGATTCTTTCAGCGCATAAAGAATGCCGCCGTGTTCTGAATGCCCAATTCAGTTTATTATTAACACATTGACCCCTAAAGCGCCCGTAACCGCCCTTGTTTAACAAAGCCCCTTGTACCACTTGTGACGTCATCAGTTTTAACGATCCTAGACAACTTTAAAAAACCAATTGCAAGGCTGATCGGACAGCTAAGAAGGGTAATTTTATTGCCCAATATTTCGGTGAGACAAAACTCACCTTCATCAGGGGCTGTAAAAGCTAAGTAAGAGTTCGACAGAGTCTTGCCCTTCACAGGGCAAGAACCCTACGGAATAAACAGACGAGACCGGAAACTTAATCTATTTCTATTTTTAAAAAATAGCCGTTAGTCACGTTTCCGCTTTCTATGTTTGTCAACCAATCATATTTAATCTTTTCATTTCAATCCTTTTAAATCTTGTAACTGTTTCATTCGATTTTTACTTAGCTTTTACAGCCCCTGATGAAGGTGAGTTTTGTCTCACCGAAATATTGGGCAATAAATTACCCTTCTTAGCTGTCCGATCAGCCTTGCCATTGGTTTTTTGTTTTATTCAACATTGCTGATCCTGATCTACACCATGTACCAAGATCCGGCTTCACCTCGCTACTGTTTGTCCAAGTGGTCCTTGCATCGAGTTACCTAGACAACTTTGACAACTAACTTGTGCAGGGAGATGAGATCTTTCAATCCATACCCAGATAAGTGCGATTTAGCGAAACAGACCAGAGAAAGACGCAAAAAACCGTGTAACTTTGTCCTGAAAATTCCAGTGAAAATCTTGTCCCACTACCCACTCGTACTTCCTTCAAAAACAATTCACGATCCTCGAACGTTTTGCAAAACCTTTTCCCACCGAAAGCAAGCCTAGTAAATGCCCAACAAAAGAAAAAAACGGGAAAAGAAAAGCAAAAGAAGCGGAGAGGAGAGAAGGCATGCCCGAACTTCGAAAGCTGTAATTTGCCTTTAGGAACGAAAGCTAGTGTAGTGCTCGACTTCTAAACAAGGTTTTGCACAGTTTCGATTCTTTTTGGCTACACAGCGAGCTAAAAACGGCTTGACTCGCTTCAAAAGGCATTTTTTGGGCAAAATTTCCAGGAGTCAATGGGTTAACGTGAAAATGCAATTTACCTAAGCATCAGACAAGTTGCCGCCTCAGCGTCTTGCAAACGGTCAAGTTCATAACCTGCAAACGTCATTGTTAGTTTAGAAAAAACACAAAAAGGAGCAATGAATGTTTTCGGACAAAGACAAGCCGGCACTTGCTTTTTAGCCAAACAAAAATAGAACGCACTCAACTACTAGAAATTCACCCAGAACAGTCAGACGACCTTCGGAGGTTCTCCACTTTTCAACCAGTAGGAACGGAAATAAACGTTTCATTTGCATAAAATTTTATTTCTTCTGGACGCAACTGAGACAGAAAACATTAACTTTTTGGTGGGAATTTTATCCCGGTGTTTTATCATTGAACGTCACTCGGGCAGCTGGTAAACTTTGCTGTTTTAAATTATCTTTTCTTGTCTGTTAAAATGGCCTCTGTTTGGGTATTTTGCCTCTTCTCAACACCCCTTGTCAGCAGCTCAGCGGTGGCTCTGGATTCATGCGATTCATCTGAAAGTTCGCTCCAAACTCGCCTCCTTAAAAGACTATCAACTCAAAATAGTTTTGTACACTATTTAATTTCCACCTGGCGAAACAGCAAGAAGTAACTGGCGTTGAAATAGCGTCAAAATCATTTCCGTTGCTCGACAGAGTTTTAATTTCCTCGTCAAAATTGTCCACATCAAGAAGTAGCGGCATTGCAACGATCTTTTGTTGGCCTCATACACCATCGCACAAGGTTTTGATTTCCAAATGAGATTGCAAGTTTGAAACTGAAACTGAACAAGGCTCTTCGCCTGAACGGAAAAGCCTTTCAATTGATACAGAAAGTTTCCGGAATTTCAGAACACTACACAAGTTTAATTTTGGCCCTTCTTTTATTCAGTGGATTCGAACATTGTACGAAAACGTAAGAAGTTGTGTAATGAACAATGGTTTTACAACAGGCCCCTTCACGTTAAGCAGAGGAGTCCGCTAAGGCGATCCACTTTCACCGTATCTCTTCATCATTGCGTTAGAAACTCTAACTATAACAATTAGAAATGACGATTCAATCAAAGGATTTAAAATAGGAGGAGAAACTACTAAACTTTCTTTATTTGCGGATGATATGACCTGTTTTGTACGAGACAAGGAATCTTATGCTTCCCTCTTTGCTATTCTGGAATCCTTTGGATCATGCTCTGGTTTGCGTGTGAATCACGAAAAAACGGAGATTTTAGCACTTGGTAATAGTATTCTACACGAGAAGGATTTTAATAACCATAGGGTTTGTGAAATTATTAAGATCTTGGGAGTTTATGTTGGTTATGACGAAAAACAGAGGAACGACTTAAATTTCCGACAAACATTAAAATCTCGTATTAAAAAATCAATCAACATGTGGAAATCGAGGAACCTATCTCTTTTGGGCAAAATCCAAATTATTAAAACTTTCGCAATTCCCAAGTTAATGTTCAGAGCATCAGTAATTCCGATATCCAATGACCTTGTTAAAGAAGCTAATTCGATAAACGTACACAATCGCCTTTCGTGGACTTTACAAATTATGACCAATCATCTCCCCTAGTCAACTTATGCATAAAGAAATGTTTGCACTTGTAGATCAGAAACATCAACACACTTTGCAATCTTTACGACAGCAACCAAACTTAACAACCAATTTCTTTCCTCGTCCAGCTGTTCCTAACCCGCTGGCGAACGCCAACCGAAGACCAACGAGTCCTGACACGCACCTGAGTCTCTGTTATTTTTTGTTGAGCTGTCGGAGGAGTTTGTTTTTTGAGCAAAAAAGAGTCGTATATCTGTTTAGAGGTGACATCAAAGATAGGGTCAGAGTCACAGTTTAGTTTAATATATGGTGTGCAAGGGATGGGTTTTATTTCATTTATACAGACAGAAGGTCCAATAATCGTTTTCCAATCCGGTGGAAGAGAGTGAACTACTCCCATAATAAAGAAACGTTCAGGAGAGATCGGCACATAAGGGTCTTCGTGCAAGAAAAGATTGTTATCCGTAATAAGGTCACCCACCTTTACGATTCCTAAGTTAACTAGATCATTTCTGTAGACAGACTTTTATCAATGCAGATAAACTCTCGTTCATAATGTCATTAAAAGTGACAGGCGTACTGCTATTTAAACCTGACCATGCGTCAAAACGTTTTTTGTAATATTTCGGGAGCTGAGTTTTTAATTTGACGGTGTCAAAGTTGCAATGCAGAACTAGACTCCCACCAACAGGTCAAATAAAACTGTTTAAAATCGATTTCCAAGTACTTGGGTAGTCTTCTAAGAATTTCTTTAAACAAATAACACGTCACTGACCATAGACTCGATATCCAGCATCTTCAGCCCGCCTTTATCAATATCTGAAATGAGCGCACAGCGCTTAACTTTATCTTTTCCATTCCAAATAAATGCGCTCATTTCAGATATTGATAATAATTTTCATAATTCAATGAGTAGAATGTCTACACAGGCGTAATGTTGGCATGATTTCTGACACGAAAGTATAATTGGCAATCTCCAGTTTTTAAATAAACTCAAACAACTTGTATACACGAAAAAACTAGCCCAACGTCTGTTTCTCTTTAATTATGTAAGTATTCTTGATTCTACATTAATTCTATTATTACAAAAAAAAAACGCGATTTCCCAGACTTATGATAGCATATTTCTTTTCAAATGCGGGACTACTTTTACTAAACGCGTCAATCGTCGTCTCCCCGTTATTCTGTTCGGGTATTTTGCCTCTTCTCAACACCCCTTGTCAGCAGCTCAGCGGTGGCTCTGGATTCATGCGATTCATCTGAAAATTCGCTCCAAACTCGCCTCCTTAAAAGACTATCAACTCAAAATAGTTTTGTACACTATTTAATTTCCACCTGGCAAAACAGCAAGAAGTAACTGGCATTGAAATAGCGTCAAAATCATGATTTCCGTTGCTCAACAGATTTTAATTTCCTCGTCAAAATTGTCCACATCAAGAAGTAGCGGCATTGCAACGATCTTTTGTTGGCCTCATACACCATCGCACAAGGTTTTGATTTCCAAACGGGATTGCAAGTTTGAAACTGAAACTGAACAAGGCTCTTCGTCTGAACGGAAAAGCCTTGCAATTAATGCAGAAAGTTTCCGGAATTTCAGTCGGAAAAATTTGGCTAACTGAGTTAAAAGCGCCCAAGATCACACAAGGTTACACGAGGTACCGCCTACTTGCACGCATTTTGAAATCACTAGCTAGCGTGTTGCAATTTATTCCATCTTTACTCGCAGTGGAAGCAAATTTTCCCAACATATGTGCGTATTTCCCTCTTTGAAATAAAATTTATAAATGCAAGGCCGCGGGATAATGAAGATACTTCCTGCGGTCTTTACCAAAGAAAACGAATACAGAGCTTGATATCAGGTTTTCTGCCCCACGCTCCGAATAAATCATGTGCGTGATCTAGGTCGAGGTCAAAGTCCGCCCGTAAAATTTGATAAACTGGCATTAGACAACTGCCGATACTCAACACAACAAACAAGAATCCAACTCCGGCCTTCATCTGTGACAAAAACAAATTAGTGTTATCCTCTAGACTGACTTTGGCTAAACAACCAAAAATTGTATTGTGATCTGTGTGAAGAGAAACGTCTACCCACGTAAGCTTGCGGCAGGAGCAATCGCTTTGCAACGACTACAGGATTTCATTTCCCTATTACATAAGCTAAGCTAAAGTTTGTTTCCAAGTGAAAGAAGGGTAAGTTTTAAACATAGCTTCTTTTGAGTTATTGTGCCTATTTTCAACTTAAACAATGCCGTTCAATATTCTAGGTTTTTTTCAGTTCTTTATGGTAAAGCAAAAAACTAAACTGAAGTAAAACTGAAGACTGGACGTATCAATGTTTACCGTGACATCAATAAGGTAAGCTTTAAAATAAGCTGAATTAATTTTATAATTGTCAAGGCTCTGTTTTCTTACATAACAGTAGTCCTGCTCCTTTTTGCTTTTTTTTTCTAACCCAGAATAGTTGCGGCAAAGTGTAAAAATATGTTACAGCAGTCACGGACCTTTACTTCCGTTAACTGAAACAATTTACGATTGCTTGAAAAAAAATATGGTTGCTTTGCCCGTTTTTCTTTCGCCCGTTCACAGGTTACTGAAAAACGTTGCCTTTCTCAAGACAACAGAATCTCAATATGAAAGGAAAGTCAGTTTTTTTATGATATGGGATGAAAATGCGAAGAGGAAGTATTTTTTACGTTACCGGATAGGCGGGTACAATTCCTGGTGCTATTTTGCGGTCGGGTAAGACTATTAAAAGTAGTCAAAGAACGATGACATAGCAACACAAACCGCAATTATGGCTGAAATTTTGATAAGGCTTTATACATAAGTTATTTAAGCTAATAACCTGCTAGTTTGTTGTAACTAACCAAAGATGACAGGAAGTAACTAAGGAGAAGCAAGCAATATAATCAAATTACCAGTACCAATGTTTCCCAAGGAGAGAATCTTTCATCACAGTTCGCTACACACAGTGAAGATCAAAACTTGTCTTGATGTTACAGTTGCAAGTTTTGGACATCAGCAAAAAGGGCAAGAATTATGGAATGTTTTCGGACCAAACCGAAATCACGCAATGTCAAGTCCGGGCAAATCTGCACAGCTAAAAACAAAACAAGAAGTGTTGCTCCAAATTCAGTCAGAGATGTCAGCTAAACTGAGTTTTAAAAAAGATCATAGTCACAAATCGTCGAGTGACTTCGGCAAAACAAGCAAAAAAACTGTACCTCATTTTTAGCTCACAGTTGCTATAGCAACTGAGAACTATTGGGGCTGTCCTGGCGTAGTGTGGCGTGGTGTTGTGTTAACTTTTTTGGCAACAAGCCCACAAAGCCATTCAAAGTAGAATCCTTCGAAGTGTATAAATAGGCAAGTTTTGACGGGCTCTTAACCAAGTTTTGCGCTGTCTCTGTGGATGAAGAATTAATCGGAGTGTATGGATCCTCGAAAATACCGTAGATTTTGATTTGCAAAGACAACGCAGGAAGAAATCGGAAGGAAAGGTTTACTCAGGTGCGTGTTAAGACTCGTTGGTCTTCAATTTAGGTTGGCGTTCGCCAGCGGGCTAGGAACAGCTGGACGAGGAAAGAAATTGGTTGTTAAGTTTGGTTGCTGTCGTTAAGATTGCAAAGTGTGTTGATGTTTCTGATCTACAAGTGCAAACATTTCTTTATGCATAAGTTGACTGGGGGAGATAATTGGTCATAATTTATAAAGTCCACGAAAGGCGATTGTGTACGTTTTCATTTGGTACGGGTTTAAGTTATAAACTATCAAAAAATCATCCACATCTTACAGAGTTCAAGGCTTTATTTCCAGTTTCCAGTTTGAGTTTTATGCGGTTTACTTTGAGTTTATATATATGTTGCTCGGAATTATCGGCCAGTCAGGACTTTCAGTCCCCGTACGCGCGTATTTAATAAATTAAATATTCCATGCATCATTGCCAGAAGAGTCCTGACTCTTTTCCGTTATTGAGCTCTCCAGAATCGACCGTTATTGAAGTGTTTTTGGTTTCTGTAATTCATGTCAATTTAATTTCGTAGTTCCCACAGTTGAATGTATTCGTAGTTGTGACATTGATCTGACGATTTAACTCGTTATTCTGAACTTCCCAAATGATGTTTGTTCTTTGATGATCACCAGAAGAGGGTCTATTATACTCTGGCGGTTTGGCGGTTTAAGCCAATCCTGAGTGTCGGTTTGCGGTTACATTCGTAATAATGTGGCAGTTTACGGTTAAGGAATTATCTCGCGGTTGCGGAAAATTATAACTTTATCACGCGTTTTCGGTCTTTGCGTGTTTGGTGGCGGTTCTTCAACCCATATGTGCGGTCGCTTTATTTCCCTTGAAGCTTCTCCCTAGACAAAAGAGTGCCTTTTAGGGGTAGAGGAAGGCAAGAGTTTTTCTGCTGACTCCCTCTGCAGGTCCCTGGAGGGAGATAATTTGATAATAGGCTAGGCTTCAAAGCCAAAGAAAGCACATGGAAAGATGGCGGTCGTGGATCTTGAGTCAGATATTGTTAAAAAAGGGTGACGGGCTTGCGCGACTCCCGCGCGCGTGTTTTACCTTTAAAATGGCTTTAAAATTTAAGCCAGTAGTTGTAACTGCAGTTTTGATTTGTGATCCTCTTTTTAGTGCCTAAAAGAGTTGCAGGCCTGCGCGACTCCTGCGCGCGTGTTTTAGCCTTTCTAGAGTTTTGCTCTCACGAGTATTTCTTTAAGGGAACGCCCTCTTTTGTACGATATAAGGGGCGGTTCTTTGAAAATGTTGTCAAGCAATGGTTGCTGTGTTATGAAATGCCAGCTGTTCATGAGTATTGGGTTTAAGTTAGGCACTGCTGGGTGATATTGCGTTACAAAGGGTAAGAAGATTTTCTTGTTTTGTTTTTGTTTTTTTCGGAGGGCTTGATTCCTGTCTTCAAAAGTAACTTCTGAGAGGGTTGTATGAATAAAGTTCTCTGGGTATCCTCTCTCAAGAAGATGTGTTTCGAAATTTGTGACGCTTTCTTCAAATATTGTTTTAGAAGAGTTAGTTCTGAGTAGTCTTAGAGCCTCTCCTTTGATGAAGCCTTTTTTACTTCTGATGGACGGCAGGTTGAAAAATGGGTGTATTGAAATGTTTCAGTGGGCTTAAAGTGGGTGCGTACATCTAGCACCGATTAAATCTTTCGTCTTTGTAAACAGTAGTGTCCAAGAAGTTTGTAAACGTGATGGTTTGATGGTGTTTGTTAGCTTGTTCAATGAACTGTGTGACCTCTTCTCTGGTTGTGTTCCAGAGGGAGAAGATGTCGTCAATGAATCGTTTCCAGACGAGCGGCCAGTTAAACCACTTTGATCTAAGATCTCTGTTTCTACCTTAGCCATGAAAATATTAGCGAAAGCAACTGCCATTTTGTTGCCCATGGCAGTTCCATGTATTTTAGGTAGTTTTTTTCATTAAATTTGAAGGAGTTCTTCGCTTAGATAAGTCTGAGCGCTCTTTGCAGTAGCCGTGTAGGGATAGGAGGTTCGTTTCTGTGGAATGCTGCTTTGTATGCTAGGCTTCGAAACCGCGGCCATCGTATAAAGGTTACGAATAACTCCCCTGGTGCATATTACACAAGACCACTAAGCTGTGCTGGAAACATTCCACTGTAACGGTAACCTAAAGTTCACACACTTGTGTTGTCACTAAATTCATCTCAGAAAGACCACAACAGCACACCGAACGCTCTAAATTTGAATTGTTATGTTTCTTTCTAACACCGGGCATTCTTTGGGTGCGCTGAACTTCCCACTGAATGTAAAAAATATTGACGCTATTTGATCGCAGGCTATTGAAACGAATTAGAAAAAAAGATGTTCTACGCTTAAGATCTCGTGATCATTGTGAGCAGAAATACGATTATTATGCGAACATACGGTAAAAATGGGTAAACTACTGTTTCAAAGATCGTTATTGCGATTCTTTTTCTGCCATAAAGGTGGTTTCGGTCTTAAGGAGAACACGAAAGCGGTTTGCGGTCTACGAAGGATAAAATAAGGCGGATTGCGGAATGTGCAACCCCCTATAATAGACCCTCCCAGAAGGATTCTTGAAATCCTTCTCATTTAGCTGCAAAAATGTTTTGTGTTTTCTTTCGCTTAGCCTTTTAGAACGATCTAATTCGTGAGCTTTCGGCCTGACACGAAAAGCTATTTAAATTAGATTTTCATAATTCAATTAGTAGAATGTCTACATAGGTGTAACGTTGGCATGATTTCTGACACGAAAGTATAATTGTCAATCTCAACTGAGTTTTTAAATAAACTCAAACAACTTATATACACGCAAAAACTAGCCCAACATCAGTTTCTCTTTAATTATGTAAGTATTCTTGATTCTACATTAATTCTATTATTACAAAAAAAAAACAACAACAACAAAAAAAAACACGATTTCCCAGACTTATTCCTTATGATAGCATATTTATTTTCAAATGCGGGACTACTTTTACTAAACCTGTCAATCGTCGTCTCCCCGTTATTCTTTAATTTTGAGCTGCCTGTTACCCATTTAATGGTGACACCCTCTATCATGCAACCACATCCTACTCCTGATAACCCACTGATATACACTGAACAACAAAGACAGCGGAGGCAAAATGGTAGTAACATCTAAAAAACAACTGCGAACTATCCAAACGGATCCGCTCGTTGTTCTTCCGCTGAGAAACATTCAATTTCGTTGCGGGAAAACTTCCTGTGAAACAACTTAATGATTGCCAAAAGAAAAACATACCTTCTTTGCCGTGTGAAATATTGTGCATATTTTTACGTTTATGTTGCTGTTCAAAATTCCAAACTAGAGTCAACCTTTTTCCGAAGCAGTTGACAAACCAACAAGTAATTTTATTGCAGTTAAATATTAATTGGGTGGATTTATTTGCTGCATTGGCACAAGCTGCCATTGTAGTAATTGCCTGCGATGTTATCTTATTTATTTACACAGATCAAATGTGTATACGGCATTTTATATAAATCATAGGCATTTAAGTTAACTTAATTACCTTTAGACTTGACCAATTAATTATATAGATATATGTAGATTTAGCCCTTTTTATATGTATTAATTTATTGTTGGTTCTTTTTAGTCTGCGTAGTTCATACTTTCTTTTTAGCTTGTCAAACACTTGTATCCGATGAGGCCCCTGGCTCGGGAGACCGGGTAACCACCCGCTGTGTATTTTACATTAAATAAATTATCTTGTCTGAGCTTTAGCCAAAAAATTCGACAACCTGTTTTGTTTGCATCACTCTTGCGGTTACGCGTATCGGGGATGCGATAAGGCAAAGGCGTGTAATTTGAATTCCAGCGCCCTTTATAGGCTAGTTTGACACTAACGTTAAACAGACAAACAAACAAATCAGCAGAACTACCTCGTGTGATCATTGTACTGATTTGTACTAACATCTTATGCATCAGTCAATTCCAGCAGTGCCCATCCCTTCGGGCATCAGTGGGGCAATGTTTCATTATTGTCCGTCGCGGAGGTTGGGCACTAGTCTACCCCAAAGTATTATTTGACGGCCTCGTGATTTTCACGTGACAGTGCTGTCTCTTCTAAGTTTATCGGGCAAGGACGATAAATCTGTGATTAACTTTGTCTAAGGAGGACAAAATGAGACGGTATATCCACAGAACAAATGGTCATGGGAGCAATACAGAGAAATAAGACTTATTTGAGACTTAGTGTGGCCTGATTTAGCTTTGGTTAGAATGAAGGTAAACCTGAAAACTAAGAAAGCAACTTATATTTTACCTGTACCGCGGGACATTTGAACAGCTCGCTTGTCCCCGCTGTGGGGCACAGTTAACAGTTTGTTTTCAAAAAATCCTAATGCCCGGGGGTCGGCCCCGGGATGGGCACTTCTGGAAATGACTGATGCATTACGTCTCCAAGACTGCAGGAATGGCAAAGTAGTAGAACAGGCATGAAATTATACTGCGCCCTTAAACTGGAGAGCACTGTACAGAAGATAGTGAGAGGAGCTCTGAGAATCTCTGTTTACCCTTCCTGTTAACTATGCGTGTATAAGCTTTAAACAACCAAAGAACTTCTAATGAAGAAAATGTCCAATTTCGTTTAACTTATTGTATTGGAAGTAAAACTATCATTATATTTGTTAAAAAAGGTGTCATTTTTCTTTAACGGATGGGGCTATAAGCAATCATATAAGTACTACTGTAATGAAGAATAAAAATGTCCACCTTCTTTTAACTTGTCACATTGAGAGTGAAAACAGCTACTTGACGGTGTTCTGAAGAGACGAGGCGAATTCACACCCACCGATAGGGGGGCGCGTTTCAATTCATGTAAGCGATCTGCATACGAGATAAACTAAAGTATAGAGAATGTGGAAAATTCTTAAGTTCTTTTCTGTGGTTAAATAATCAAAATTTATCATGCTGAACGTTAAAAAATTATGCCAGCCCAACTAGGAAATATGGTTCTTGTTGGTTCTCTTATGTGTTTCAAGACCTACATCCACACACAGAGTGCAATACATACCTAAAAGCAGTCATTCCCGACTTCATAAGAACAAGCAGACGACCTTCGGAGGTACTCCACCTTTCAGCCAGTTAGAACGGAACGCACAAAATTTCTATTCATGCTGGACGCAAGCATAGAAAACATCAACTTTGTGGTGGGAATTTTTCCCGGTATTTTATCCTCGAACGTAACTCGGGCAGCTGTAGACTTAGCTGTTTCTATTTATCTTTTCTTATTGCTATTGAAATGGCCTCTGTTGGCATTTTGCTTGTTCTCAACACCTCTGGTGACGCGATGCATGCGATTCACATGCACATGCGACAGAGTTTTAATTTCTCGTCAAAACTGTCCACATCAAGAAGTAGTGGCATAGCAACAATCTTTTGTTGGCCTCATACACCATCGCACAAGGTTTTGATCTTCGCCTGAATGGAAAAGCCATTCAATTGATTTAGAAAGTTTCCGAAATTTCAGTCGGAAAAATTTGGCTAAGTGAAAAGCGCCCAAGATCACACAAGGTTACGTGAGGTCCCGCCTACGCGCACGCATCGTGAAATCTCTAGTTAGCGTTTTGCAATTTATTCCATCTTTACTCACAGTGGAAGGACATTTTCCGAACTTATGTGTGTATTTCCCTCTTTAAACTAAAATTTATAAATGCAAGGCCCCGGGAGAAAGAAGATACTTCTAGCGACCTTTACTAACGAAAACGAAAGTAGAGCATGATATCAGGTTTTCGCTCCCACGCTCCGAATAAATCATATGCGTGATCTTGGTCCAGGTCAAAGTCCGTCCGCAAAGTTTGATAAATATAGCCAACTGTCGGTACTCAACACAACGAACTGAGAATCCTACTCCGGCCTCTGTCTGTGACAAAAACAAATCAGTGTTATCCTCTAGACTGACTCTGGCTAAACAACCAAAAATTTTATTGTGATCTGTGTGGAGAGAAACGTCTACCCACGTAAAAGTTACGGCGGGAGCAATCGCCATGATCGCTGTGAAACGACTAAAGGATTTCTTTTTCCTATTACATAAGCTAATTTGAAGCTTGTTTCCAAGTGAAAGAAGGGTAAGTTTTAAACATAGCTTCTCTTGAGTTATTGTGCCTATTTTCAACTTAAAGAATGCCGTTCAATATTCTAGGGTTTTTCAGTTCTTGGTGGTAAAGCAAAAACAAAACTGAACATGGGCGTATTAAGGATTACCGTGACATCAATAAGGTAAGCTTTAAGTTAAGCTCAATAAATTTTATAGTTGTCAAGGTTTTGTTTTCTTACGTAACAGTAGTCCTGCTCCTTTTTGTTTTTTCAACCCAGAATAATCGCGGCAAAGTGTAAAAATATGTTACAGCAGTCACGGACCGTTACTTCCGTTAACGTACTGAAACAATTTACGATTTCCGTACAATATTTGCTTGTTTTATTCTTCTCGAAAAAAGAAAAGCGTTGCTTTGCCCGTTTGTCTTTCGCCCGTTCACAGGTTACCGAAAAATGTTGCCTTTCTCAAGGCAACAGAACCTAAATGTGAAAGGAAAGTTATTTTTTATGACAATGGGATGAAATTGCGAGGGAAGAAGTATTTTTTATGTCACCGGATAGACTAATTAAAAGTAGGCAAAGAACAACGGACAGAGCAACGCAAATCGCAATTATGGCTGAAATTTGGACAAAGCTTTATACCTAAGTTATATAAGCTAATAACCTGCTAGTTTTTTGTAACCAAAGATGACAAGAAGTAACGAAGGAGAAGCAAGCGATATAATCAAATTACCAGTACCAATGTTTCCCCAGGAGAGAATCTTTCATCACAGTTGGCTACACACAGTGAAGATAAAAACTTGTCTTCATGTAACAGTTGCAATTTTGGACATCAGCAAAAAGGGCAAGAATTATCAGTGGAATGTTTTCGGATAATTAAAGCGAAATCACGGAATATCAAGTCGGGGCAAATCTACAAATGTTGCTCTAGACTCAGTCTGTGACAAACACAGAGTTATCAACTAACTGAAACTGACTTAAGATAATAGTCAAAAATCGTCCAGTAACTTCGGCCAAACAAAACAAAAATTGTACTTCATTTTCTTTCTCCGCTGAGAAACATTCATTTTTGTCGCAGGCGAACTTCTTGTGAGTCGACTTTAATGATTGCATTTCAGTTTTCGACGCAAAGAAAAACGTATTTCCTTTAATTCGAAACCAGTTTCAACCTTTTTCCGTCCTTAAAGATAAGGTGAATTAACAAAGTCTGCACAACAAGCATTAAAATTTATAGCGGTTAAATATTGGGCGGATTTATTTGCATCACACATTATCGTTTAGCGAAAAATCAGTCGACAACGTGTTTGTTTGCATCGCTCTTTCTTTTGCATATACTCAAATAAAAAACGAAAATGTTATCAGTTTTACTGATTTGAACGCGACTTCCAAAAAATCGCAAAAATTAATTCCCCGAAAGAAAAACCAGTCTTTTCCAAACGCAAAAAATAGCTCCCGCAAAACACAAAAAATCGGCAATCCGCAAAATTAAACTCCCACAAAAATTTAGTTCCGCACGGTATGCGATAAGGCAAAGGCGTGTATAATATTGAATTCCAGTGTGCCACTCCCTTCATGGGCTAGTTTGTCATCAAAAATCAGCAGAACTACCTCGTTTGACCTTTGTATTAGCGTGTTCCATCTCCGAGATTGTAGAGACGGATTTTCAGTTCAAAATACTTAATTACAGAACATGCACTTATATTCTTCTGATTTGTGTAGTTTTTGTAATACAGGTACGGAACCAATAGAACATTTTTTCTAATCACTGTACTTTTCTCGTTGCTGTTTTGGAGAGACTTTGAGGTTTTCTGGAGTATTAATACGGACGAGGTAATACGTTTAAAGGAATAATCGTATGTATTTTTACTGTGAATTCGTAAATTATTGTATCGTAATTGGAAATCTACTATCTTTCAATGTCGAAGTAATAAAATTAAGCCCAGTACACAGTTATTTAAAGTTTATTTAGATTAAAAACACTCCACACAATTATTTATTACCCAAAGAAACAGTCTAGTTATGTTTAATAAAAAATGGAATTTTAGGCCTCTAACCTAAAGCTTCCCAATTACAGATTGTAGTCACGTAGTTATGTGATTATATATTTAAAATTGCCCCGATACTAACTTTGTCACAAAATTCTTTAAGCCCTAATATTTGGGTCTTTTGTCTGTGTTTGTGTCTTGTGTGTGTATGTGTAGCATTAATAACTGTCATTAACAAAATTGTACATGGTAGCATTATAATAAACAAAGGACGTTTGAATAAAAAATGATTTTTTTTTACTACGCCCTAAAAGCAATCAGTCTAAACGTCACTCGTTTTACTTTTGCTTTTTTGATCTGAAACATTTCTCATTCCCACCTCGAGTAGTAGACTGTCAGCAGTCTCTATATCTGCTCAGGGATAGTCAGCGAGCGCGCGCGCGCGAAAATAGCCTGCCGCATTGTTACGTGACGCGCGTGTCAAGCCGAGTGTAGCGACCCGCAAATCGCCTGCCGCGTTCACAGGGCGCAGAGGAGACATATTTGAACGTAATGCTGGCTAAATTCATCGCGCAAATCGATCTACTAGTTATTCGAAACAATGAACGTGACTGAACAAAGCGTCATGCTATCCAGTTACGCGTCTGGTGAAATTCTATCCACAAGACGAAAGGCGGACAATGGTCGCCCTAAGGGCGACGTTATCGGAAAGCCAAGCTTTCCGAAACGAGGCACGAAGGCCCAGAAGAAAAAACGACAAGGGAAGAAACCAATACCACGTGATTCGTTCCAGGTGGACCGTAACATACTGGTGACGGAAACGGAAAAGGATTTTCTGCATGCTGAGAGGAAGTGAAATCAATTCAAATTCAAAACAACGGCTGATCAGCCGGTAGTTCCTACAACGATAGAAAACATTCTTCGGGAAAACGCTATTTACCACAAGATAATGGGCAGATGAGTAAAAAATTGAAATTGGAAAACAAATCTCTCTTCAAAAATTGGTTAGAAATTTCAGTACGCGACGTAACTGATTTTCTGGTGAGACGTTTTCAGTTTCAATCGGTGTGAACAGGAAGCTTTGACTATTTAATGTATTTTATTTAAGGCTTTTGAACAACATCAAATGCGACCGCAGGGCGGAGAGGAGTCAGATTTGACCGGAATGCTGGCTAAATTCATCGCGCAAATCGATCTTGTTGATTCAAAACAACTGAACGTGACTGAACAAAGCGTCATGCTATCTTGTTACGCGTCCCGGGATAGCGTTGCTAAGCTTTTGCGTACTGTTCTGAATGACCGACTTGTCAAAATCGCTTCCGATCCTGCGCATAATGCTTTGTTATGTAATTGATGACGCATTGTCCTCCGGTCCACATCGAACGAAAGCGGGCCGTTCAACTCCAAAAATTCGCTCCCCAAAAGTTAGATTCAACGAGCTTTCTGATTAAACTTTTAATCCGCCTTGGTAGAAAGTATTATTTCAATCTCACTTGCCGAAAACGAGGCCTTTTTGTTGGAAGTGTGGCAATTTATTGGGGATTCAAAAATTGGACCGAAATTGCTTTGGTCCCTTGTCTCCGTTCTTTACTGTTAGTCGGCTGTTAGTTAATGGTGATACGCCCACAGTAACTGCTGTATGCGGTTTTCGTCTTGCGGGTAGAATTTCAACTGACGCGTAACTAGATAGCATGACGCTTTGTTCAGTCACGTTTATTGTTTTGAATTTGCGCGATGAATTTAGACAGCATTACAGTCAAATATTACTCCTCTGCGCCCTGTGCCGCGTTGATGTTTGAGAGCTCGCTACTCACGTATCAACGCGGCAGGCGATTTTCGCGCGCGTCACGTAACGATTCGCGCTTGTTCGTTTCGCTTGACTATCCCTGAGCGGAACGAGAGACTGCTCGTAGTCTACCCACCTAGTATCTGAGAACGCTGTACAGAAGACAATGAAAGAAGCTCTGAGAAGCTCTATACACTTTTAAAGCCCGGACCAAACGGAGTCGCAAGCTATCGCAAGTTTGGAATGCGAACTTGCGTCAGGAGCCCATTACTGCTCCTGCTTGCGTTGACTTGCGGCTACTTGCGTTCGGTGGGCCGCAAACGGTGAAAAACTTGCTTCCGCTTGCGTGCAAATTTAAGCTCGATCAAAGTGAACGCAAGTCATTGCAAGCCATTGCAAGTACACGCAAAGTCATGGCCAAACGGAGTCGCAAGTTAATGCAAGTTTTCATTTGTGATAATTTGCGACTCCGTTTGGCCCGGGCTTAATGTTGACTAGACCTGTATAAGCTATAAACGGCCAAAGAAGCTCTAATGAAGAAAAATGTCCACTTTCGTTTAACTTATTTGTATTGGAAGTAAAACCAACATTGTATATGTTAAAAAGGTGTTACATTTCTTTACGAAGAAAAAGGTATTAAGGAAAATAAACCGTTCCTGAAGGAAAAAGTATAACTTAAGATGGACTGATTCAAATGTCTGAGGCTTTGCAGTCGGACGAGGCAATAATCAATCAAATAAGTACTTCTGTTGTTCGAAAGCCGATTTGCGGTAATTCACGATTAAAAGTCAAAAGTGGGTTTTCATCTCGCTGTGTTTAAAATCTTATTTTAAGCTTACGTTAAAGAAAACTAAAGTTCACGCTAATCCTGGGTTCGCTTAATCGTGCTTTGAACAACCGCGCAGGTGAATTATTGTTTTGCTAATTATCGGCGGTAATTAGTACGGTTTCAACCGGGGCGAGGAGCATACCGCGGGCGATTTTCGGCAGAACTTGATGGCGACACAGTTAAGAATAGCCACCCACATTAGATGCATCAGAGGCGAAGTCGGCGATTAGGGCCAAGCGGCTTGCTTTTCTTCAGGCTAGTCGGCGATCAGAATCGGTGGCGAAAATCGCCCACGTTCGTTTGATGCCTTGTTTGTTTTCTTAACATTCTTTGTAAAGAGCATCACTGTGATTGGAACTTAAATCATGTAAATATACATAAGCTACCTAAGCTAAATAAACTTGTTAATTGCTGCACCACCCACTGAAAAAAGTAATAATAACGCGATAATTTATGCACAGTAAGATCCGTGTTGTAAGGATGCCAGTATGCGGCAATTGAAAGTGGAGCTAACGGGAAGAATATTTCCCCGGGCAACAAACCGTAATCGGCACTAATGCGGCTTGTTACAAACAGTGAATTTGATAACCCGTGGGGACATCTGTGAAACGGGAAAAGAATTTCTGGAATGCTTTCGGCAAAACAAAATGACTTATTGTAATTTACTCCATCGTTTTCAATGTAAAGGAACGAACTTTCACAACTGATGTTTGCACTCCTTTCTCCCAACTTCAATTATCCAAGTTTTATAGTAACAAAGATATTACGCCAGCTGTGATTGGCTCAATTATGGATGAATAGAGAGGACCCAGGGAACGAGGTTGATTTGATAGACAAGTTTGACGTAACGTTTGCGGTGGAACAAGGAGCGTGAGCTGGGACTTAGGCACTGAAGGATATGTGCTATTCAATACAATGGATTCTTTGTAGTGTAATGTGTCTTTCTTTAAACACGACCACCTGACGCCGTGTAGTATCACACCCCACGAGAATATAGTTGTTGTTGGTTTTCTTATGTTTTTAAAGACCTCATCGACAGATGGAATGTCATACAGGTCTAAAGAAACTAACAAAAAGAGACAGACAAACTTAACCACACGGTATTGCAAGAAATAGAAGCATATTGATCGCACATTACCTCACGCTAGCAAGGCAATGCCCTCCCAGGAAAATTAAAGCTGAAACTGGAACTTTATGGTAGAGTAAATAGATAGTTCATTATCTTTGCGAAGAAAGATATCAATAACTCAATTTACCATAATTACAACTGGGTAGATATCTCTTATTTTCTCGACACAGACACTCTGAATAATCGGAAATTGTTCAAAACGTTCCTTGTGTTCATGTCACAGTAATTGAAGGTCGCTGATTTGATACCCACGAATAATTAGAAAGAACCGATTACTTTTCAGCTTACAGTTCCCTTGGGCGCCAAGCATCGCATAGGGCAAGTGCACATTAAGCGCCATTTCGCCCTAATTTTTAGTTTACCGTGCAATTTTAGCTTAGGAACTTCAACCCAAATAAATTTTCTTTTCGGAGGGTATGATACTGTCCTGCCTGTGCGATTTTCTTGCTATTCCTTGTATAAGAATTTTTCTCACCTATTAATTACGAACTATTGAGTATATAAGAATGCTATTTGATAGTTCATTCCAGGTTTTAGGTTCTGAGACAGCACCTACTGTTACGTTAAATTTTTCCTTTCAAAGTTTAAATCTAGGATCAGGGGATTCAACTGAGGTCCAAGCCGCATGCGACAACAGCTCAGAGAAGATCCAACGCGTTCAGAAACAAATGCGTGGTGGCCGGATAGATCAAATTTTTGACCGCTTTAAGAATATATTTACAGCAAATTTGGCAAGTTCAAAGGCAGTATTCCTTTGCAAGCAAATTGCCCAGACACGGAATCTAGAAAGTTTAAACAGGAGGTAGAGGCGAAAAAGCTGAAATTCAAAGCTAACGAAAAACAGTTTTCGTTTACTGCCGAAATCAATGATCTCAATTCATTTGCATGCTTTTGATGCCATTAAGAAAGGAGAACATGCAGAGGCCCAAAAGCCTGTGGAAACATTTTTAGAGCTCACCCGTAAGCGGCAAAAACTTAATAATTTTCCGACAAAAGTGATGCGGGCTGGCTTATTGCCCAAGAGTATGAGCAAGAGGAATTAGCGGACAATTCTGCAGATAAAAAGCGAATTAAAAGACCTCAAGAGAAAGCCTCCAGGAAGAAAAAGCAAATGGCAAGTTCAAATCGATAGTGCAAGTTCAACTGTTGTCTCGTAGCAACGACGACCAGCAGCATTTTCGAGGTAACGTTTTCGTTAGCACTATGACTTTCTTTGTTTGATATTTCCAGAGCTTGTTCAACCTGAAACAAGCTACCAAACTTGTATTTGCTGCTGTTGTCTTAATTGCCCGTTTTTCTCTGAGCGATGTCCGAATTAAAAGAAAAGTACCGGACGAACATTGTAAGGGAGAATGAATCTGATGATCTTCTCTCCTTTTCAAACATTCATCCTCATGATTCGTTTAGTCTGTCTACTACCCTGTCCCCTGTGGGGCTGTTGGCGTCCAGTAACAGGCTAGATTGAATTTTTCTAATATTAAGATCGTTTCAAGATTCTATCAATGCAAAAACGATCCCGCCATATTCCAATGTGGTTGTTATTAACGCGAAAAATGCGCATTTAAAACATCTGTGTAAAGGATCAAGAATTCTGTAATGCTTTACATGTAATAACAAGACAAAATCATGCAAGGTTACACAAGGTCACGCCCACGCGTTTTGAAATCACTGGCGTTCTGTAATTTATTCCATCTTTACTCACAGTGCACTTTACTCAAAGTATATTTAAAAGAACGAACTTTCCGATCTTATGTGTGTATTTCTCTTATCGAACTGTAGTTTCTTTATTTTTAAAGGAATATTATAACAGAGAGGTCTTCCCGGAAGAAAGGCTTACCAAAGGAAACGAACATAAAGCTTGATAGCACGTTTTAGGTTTGACGCAATCCTGCGCCGGGTGTTCTTTGTTTGGGTTTTGACATAATGTTTGAACCTGGATCAAAGATCCAAAGTCCGAACGGCAAAATCTGGTGAACAGGTATAAACAAATACTCATTCGCAACCCTAGCAATGCTGTTCAGTATTCCAGACTTTCTCATTTCTACTCACTGTAAACAATGATAGTACTAAAGAATACTGAGACGGTTTAGCAAGGTTTTCGTTTTCTTGTACAACAACAGTCTCGCGACAAAGCGTTAAAAGATGTTTAAGCAATCAGGAACCTTCACGTTAGTCTTGATCAGAAAACATCTTGCGTTAACTTTAAAACACACGCGGCCACAAAACTAGTTTCGTCTGAGACATCGTCAGTTGTTCGCCGTACTTGACTGATTTGAATTCAATTCCTTCGCTTCCGTTCACTGAAATCATATCACGATTCTCGTGTAATATTTCCTGTTTTTTAAGAGTAAAAGGAAAAGCCTCGCTTTGCTTGTTCATCTTTCACCTATTCCTAGATCCGAAAAACGTCCACATTTAAACAAAATCTAAATGTAAAGGAAAGATATATCTTGTTGTATTACATCAGATAAATGGGAAGGGAGAAGTAAGCTACTGTAATATTTTCCTTTAGATGGCCGATAAATTTATGCAATTTTGCGGTAGGACAGGGTTACACAAGGAGGTGAAAAAGGATCATACAGTATCACAAATCAAAATTACTCCTGAGATTCTATCAAGGCTCTATACATAAGTTAAAGAAGCCAATAACTTAGCTTTCGTTATTTAACCCATTAACGTCCGCGTGGTTTTTGATCGCTTCACTAAATTAGCAGTTGGTAATAAACAACCCCATGTGCAGTACGAAAGGCCAATTTATAAGATCGACAAAACAACACTCGCTTGATCTAGAATAGTTAAACTTTCTAACTTTTGAATAAAATACACCAGTTGTCAATTAAGAATTAGCCAAAAATACAATCTCAAAGTCAAAATTTTGAAAATTTACGCAAGAGATTTCACATGTTGTCTCGCGCGTAAAATCAAACCACAGCAGAGGATTTGTGTCTGTTTAGGTCAGATTACTGTTTTTCGAAATTTCATGAATAAAGATTCACAGAAGAAGAGACAGTAAGCTTTTCTAAATAATACATTTATTAATACACGCCTTCCTTCGTTTCTAAAAACCAAACGCGTTCAATTCTTTCTTCGAGGGAAGCTACGCGCAAGCGATTTTGCTCGATGTGCAAGTTTATTTTTGGAAGAGCATTTACTGATGCGAACTGTGCACGTTTTTCAAAACTTTTACGAAAACTTAAAGGAATACGAAGAATCCCTCAATTATAAAGCTATTTCCGTACAAATTTACAATCAAACATGTAATTTACTCTACCGTAGACTCGTAGAAGTGCTAGAGCATTTCCCAGAAAGTCCGCAGCTCGAAAAGACTCTTGCGATGGAAGATTGTCCTTCGCTTTGACAAAACGGCAGTTCGTCCTCGAAAGATGTTTTCTTCACTCTAAAAGTTCTGAATTCCATCGCTTAACTTGTCGAGTGTCCTTAGAGCTACTTCTTTCGATTTTTAAGTTTCAAAAGGTAATCCTTCGTTCCGAGAGTGATATATTGCCATCTTGTAAATTCACGCGCAAAGAGCAGGGCGGCCATTTTGAATGAAATGGATCATCTCGGAGAGTGACAAGAAGTCTTTCCTTCTAGGACTCCCTCGAGCCTTTAAATATATGCGCAGTAGATGAATTCTGATTGGTTGAACGTTCCCAAAGACAAAAGAGGACCAAAAAAGTCTTTCTAGGGGAGGCTAGGACCAAAAGCGAACACGCGCAAAATTAAGGCCGGCTCAGGCCGGCTCAGGCCGGCACGCCTCAGAAGAAAAACAACTGCCTCAGCCCGAGATAAAGTGCTCGCGCAAGAGACGAATTACTGATATTACGCGACCGAGGTAGAAAATATCGTAAAGTGACTAAAACACATATTAAAAACTACGAAAGTATTTTTCAAAATAACAACATGCTTAAACACCATTTTCGTTCACAAATTCAACAGTCAGTGTGGTTCACATTCTCATGTAAGTATCCAATTTCTTTCAGGTTGGAGTGAACGGAGAAATCGTCTGATTAGATCGTAGTTCCGGGCTGAACCGTTTGTTCTGTCGTTGGCCGTAAACAGGGACTTTAAACGGCAACGCAAAAGAAAACGTAATGAAATTGTGGTTTTCGGTTCTTTTATTCTACTTGGCGATTATCCCAACTCCTTTAACTTGTCTAATGTGGCCGAACTGTCCGGGAACTGAATTCGAAGGGATGGCGCTCAAATTCACCGTCGTGTGTTTTATTTAGTTCTCCAAAAAACCTTAAAACTGGTCATTTCACGTTGTTGTTTTGCAGAGGACGGAAAAGAATGTACTGGAATGTGTAATGCACGTGCAGAGTCATTGTTTTGCTCATTAAAGCCTATTGTGTTTTGAAGTTTTCGCTGCCGTCCCCGTCGTGGTTGCTTTAATTAGTCGGCACCTGTACAAAATTTGTCATCTTGAGCACATGCATTACGAAGTTATTTTGCCTATGGCCCGCGGCACAACTAAAAATAATGAAAGCCAATAACTTACAAATTATTTGTAACATAGCTCACGAAAAGGTACTAAGGACTTCATGCGCAGGAAGGATGTGAAACATAGTGTAATAAACTTACCAGGACGAATGTTTCCCTAGGCAGCAACCTTTCATCACCGCTCGCTGCAAACAGTGAAGTTAATGTCTTGTACATGCTTATAATGTCTTGAACAAATATCGGAAATGGCAAGAAACACGCGATGTCAAGTAGGCGTATCTATAAAACTATAAACAACTAGACAGGTTGAATTCTGTTCGTCATAACGAGGATTTTTGTTATACCGCGCTTCGTTTTGTCGGGGTCCTGTTTCGTGGATTTCGCTGTAACTGATACCGAGGACGTCTTTATAAAAGGGTTTGTTATATCAGAGTTTGCATGGTACTTCATTTTTTTTTTCAGCTGGGAGAAATTCATGCGAGCTTTTGGCGAAAAACTGGCTGTGAACTGAACTCAAGTTTCTCATTCCTTTTGGACAAATTTCCAGATGGAGAAAGGTTAGTTCTAAACGCATCTTCTTTTGAATTATTGTGTTCATACCCAACTTAACGTCACTGTACTATTCCAAATTTGAGTAAAACTTTCAATTCTTGAGAATTGATGAACATGAAACAAAGTCATGACAAGTCGAAAACTCAATTCATCACGGTAAAATATTGGAGGGATTTATTTGCAGCATACGTGTGAGCAAAACTTGAATTCTAACAGCCTGTAAATGTTTGAATGGCGTATGGGGTGTGCCGGATAAAGCAGTTGTGAGTACTTTCGAATCCGCCGGCGTGCACACACCTACATTGGCCATTTTGACTCCAAAATGATCACTGTACTACTCCAAGATCGTAGGAAATGGCGAAAAAATAGTAGAGCGAATGTGAATTTATACAATTTGTAATTTGAACTTCAATTTTTTAACGTTTTGCCTTCGCTTTCTTGATCTGTTGCGTTTGAGAGCACTCTATTGGAGTCAGCAAAAGAAAGCTCTCACCTTTACTGTTGACTTTCCGAACCCTAGATTTGATGGCTTCTCTTAAAGTACATCATGATTGTTAGCTCACATAATGACAATACAATACATTAGTTTTATTCGCACTCTCCAACGGGGGTTTTTCAGGGTCAATCAACTGATAAAAATACAATAATGGAAAACGATACGTAAACACGGTAAAATAAATAAATAAATACAGTAAAAATACAATACTAGTATATTTGACCACCAGTCTGTAAAAAAAAACCTATCTGTTAACTTCCATCTTAACTGGAAAAAAGGAATGACAGCTAAGATTGTTCCAAATGTCAACTACTCCATTATAAAACATCCTCCGTTTAGCGAAAATTAAAACAAACAAAACAGTAAAAATACAATACTTGTATTAATCACTAGTCTCTGTTAAGTCTGATAAAAAGACCTATCTACTAACTTCCATCTTAGCTGGAAGAGGTTTTTAAACTTTCGGTCATGACAGCTAAGATTTTTCCAAATTAAATGTCAACTACTCCATAATAAAACATCCTCTATGATCGACAGCAAGTTTCAGACCAAAGGACATTTAAGAGCTGCGAATTCCTGGTTGTTGGTTCCCCGTTGGCCTCCTTGCAATTTATAAACATTTTCCCACGCAGCTGCAGTGCGAATTTCTATGAAAAAGAAAATAATCCGGAATGGTTTTAGGGCTTTTTCAAGGATTTAACGGTTTGACGCAATCAGTTTGCAGTGAATCAAGCGCGCGATCTGGGTTAAGGGTTCAAACGTCCGATATCGGCATATTTTAGCAGACTACTAAAACAGTGTACAACAAGGGAAGGAATTGATGATTTGCTCGGAGCTCTGCCAAATCGAGTTTTTGATGAGAAAGCAGTCACAATAACACTAGGTGGTTATTATAATTAAAATTGCTGGCGATCTATGAACAGATCAGTTCGGCATCCAACACCACGGGAGAGGTCATGCTGCGATCGATTTTCTCAGACGCAGTAAATTTAAAAGAACAAACTTTTCGATCTTTCGTGTGTATTTCTCTCGAAGAACTTTAGTTTCTTTATTTTTAACGGAAGATTATAAGAGCAGCAGGTATAAAAGAAAAACTAAATCGTGGCAATGCCGTCAACTTTGTTCAATTTTGCCGTAGGACATGGCCACACAAGGAGGTGAAAAAGGATTACACAGTATCACAATTCACAATTTCTCCTGAAATTCTATCAAGGCTCTAAACATAATTCATAGAAGCCGATAACCTTGTTCGTTATTTTGAATGGTGCGGCGTCTCAGACGAAAAACAACTGCCTAGAAAGAGCTTTCGCAGGTGACGAATTATATTACGCCATCGAGGTAGAAAATATCGTAAAGAAGTGACTCAAATGCATATTTAAATCTACAAAAGTGTTTTACAAAATGCCAACTTGTTTAAACACCATTTCGTTCACAAATTCAGTAGTCAGAGTGGTTCACATTCTCATGTAAGTGTCAAATTTCTTTTAGGTTAGAGTAAACGGAGAAATCGTCAACACAAAGGAAAACGTCATTAAAGTTGTGGTTTGCGGTTCTTTTATTTAACTTCGTTTAACGTGTCTAATGTGGCCGAACTGACCGAGAACTGGATTCAGTCGTAGGGTTGGCGCTTAAATTCACCGTCGTGTGTTTTAGTTCTCCAAAAAACCTTAAAAGTGGTCATTTCACGTGTTGTTTTGCAGAGGAGGAAAAAGAAATACACCAGAATGTGTAACGCACGTGCAGAGTCATTGTTTTGCTCTTTAAAACCCATTGTGTTTTGAAGTTCTCGTTGCTGTCGCCGTTGTGGTTGCGTTAATTATTTGGCACCTGTACACAATTTGTCATCTTAAGCGCATTACGCAGTTATTTTGCCTACGGCCTGCGCCCCGGGGGGGGGGGGGGTACTCGGAAAAATTTTGATGGGAGTGTGCCGCTGGGACTCTGAAACCCTTAACCCATACCAGACCACGTTCATGTCGTTTTTGCAACCCTATTCTAGACTAGATGCCAAAAATCCCTACCCTATCCAAGACTAGCTATTTTCGAGCTATCCATCAGAAATATAACCACACAGTGCTTTTAATGGAAAACCATCTCTCGATCAACAATATTGTCACGATTTCATTTATATTTTATATTTCCGAGTTTTTCAAACCCATTAATTAATTCGATTAAATTTTCACACCACCCATTAGTTTCCCGATAATTGATACCCTATCCTAGACCAAGACTCCCTGATTTCTATACCCTATCCCAGACCAAACTGCTTGAAAACCATATCCTTCACAGCGGCACATACCTATATAGGTTATATATGGGAGTACCCCCCGGGGGCCTGCGGCACAACTAAAAATAATGATAGCCAATATAACTTACAGAATGTTTGTAACATAGCTCTAAAAAGGTACTAAGGACTTCATGCGCAGGAAGGATGTGCAATGTAGTGCAATAAAGTTACCAGAACGAATGTTTCCCTAGGCAGCAACCTTTCATCACCGTTTGCAGAAGTTACTAACTTGTACATGCTTATAATCTCTTGAACAAATATCGGAAATGGCAAGAAACAAGCGAGGTCAAGTAGGCGTATCTACTAAACTATAAACTAGACAGGTTGGAGTGTGTTCGTCATAACAGGGATTTTTGTTATACCGCGCTTCGTTTCATCGGAGTTCTGTTTCATGGATTTTGCTGTAACTGATACCTAGAACGTCTTTATAAAAAGGTTTGTTATATGGACAGTAGTTCATTTTTTTTCAGCTTAGAGGAACTCATTCATGTGAGCTTTTGGCCGAAAACTGGCTGTGAAACAAATAAGTTTCTCATTCCTTTTGGGCAGATTTGCAAATGGAGAAAGGTTAGTTCTAAACGCATCTTCTTTTGAATTATTGTGTTCATACCCAACTTAACATCACTGTACAACAAACAAAACTTGGGTAAAACTATCAATTCTTGAGAATTGATGAACATGAAACAAAGTCTTGACAAGTTAAAAACTCAATTCATCACGGTACTTATTTGCAGGTTACGTGTGAGCAAAACTTGAATTCTGACAACCTGTAAAATGTTTGCATCACGTGTGGGGTGTGCCGGATAAAGCAGTTGTGAGTACTTTCGAATCCCAGTGTGCACCCACCCTTCATTGGCCATTTTGACTCCAAAATAAAAAAAACAAAAAAAAAAACAACAACAACAACAACAGCAACAACAAATTCCTCGGAACTTCCTTGTGTGATCATTATACTACTCCAAGATAGTAGGAAATGGTAAAGAAATAGTAGAGCGAATGTGAATTTATGCAACGCGTATTGAATGTCAAACGTTTTGCCTTCGCTTGACTGTCTTGATCTGTTGCATTTCACATTCCCAATCATCATTATCTGAGAGCACTCTATTGAAGACAGCAAGAAATGCTCTTTGCACCTTTGTTGTTGACTTTCTGGACTCTAGATTTGATGGCTTCTCCCAAGGACGTCATGATTGCCAGCGCACATAATGACAATGCAATACATTACTTTTATTCGCACTCCGCCTAATGGTCAATAAATAACTGATAAAAATACAATAATGGAAAACAGTACATAAACACGGTAAAATAAAAGAGTGCAGTAAAAATACAATACTAGTATCAATCACCAGTCTCTGTTAAGTCTGTTAAAAAATCCTATCTATTAACTTCCATCTTAGCTGAAAAGAAGAAACAGTTTTTAAATGTTTGATCATGACACCTAAGATTGTTCCAAATGTCAACTACTCCATAAACATCCTCAGTCTAACGCAAATTTAAGCAAAGGACATACTGTATTTAAGGGCTGCGAATCCTAGTTGTTTGTTTGATGGCCTCCTTGCAAGTTAAAAACATTTTCCCATGCGGCTGTAGAGCGAATTTCTGTGAAAAAGAGAAGAATCCGGAATGATTTTAGGGCTTTTGAAGAATTTTGCGGTTTGACGCAATGTTTGCAGTTAATCACGGGCGCAATCTGGGTCAAGGGTTCAAAAGAAAGCAGTCACAAGTTGAAATTGATTCGAAAGAAACTGATTAATTGAGCAAAACACGGGTGGTCGTTTGAATTAAAATTGCTGTCGATTTGTGAACGGATGAGTTCGGCTCCAACACCAAGGGAGAGGTCACGCTACGATCGATTTTGCCAGACGCGATGGCGAATCAATTAAGAATCGCCGCCAATATCAGATTTGACAGAGATCAAGCAGCAATTTGGCTCGCTTTGTTTGCCCGTTTCTCTTGCCAAATGTCTTGCTCCCGTTACCTTGTTTTTCAGGGTAGTTTGCAATCAGAATCGGTAGTGTAAATCGCTCTCCCTTGTTTTATTTTATGCTTATTTCCTTAACTCTCGTTATAAAAGAGCATTAGGGAATCACCAGGGCTAATATGCAGCAATATGTACTGTGTCTCCGGGAAAGCACTACAGCCTGTTATAATCAGTGAATTGAGTCACCTGGGCTCGATTGCTGGAAAGTCCGTTAACGCTAACCCTGGATTAATAGTTAACGAAGGTTTCTGTTCCTTGGTTGAAAAGAACTTTAAATGGCCATTTCAACGTTTCAAGGCAACAAAAGTCGAAACGTAGGACAGGAAAGATTAACAAGAGTCGCTGGGCTATAAGACTGATTTGAAAATTGATACTAATCTTGTGTTAACTTAACTCTGCGGCATAGTCTAAAATCTCGACTGGACTCTGGACTGGACTCTGGACTGGACTGGACTCTGGACTCTGGACCCTGGACTCTGAGATATATATGATATATGATTGAAACATCTTCGGCTCTTTTTCGGGAACTTTCAGCAATCGTCGACAAACTTCGGAATTCTTCGGAAAATCACTGAATCTTCATCTATTTTTTCATTTTGTTGAATGTACTATAAATAAAAAATCGCATGACCTTCTCGTGATGTTTTGAGAACTTTCAAAACATCACACCTACCCTAATTGTACTCGAGGCCTTGCGATTTCCCATACTTATTTTTTGTGCCTTCCGAGATACAATCTGTAGTAGAAATGTAATGAAATCGTGCAAAATAGACTAAGCTCGAGAGATCTCCTTAAATTTGAATCGAAACTTTTCGATAAGACGAAAAGAAGGGAAGAGAGGAAATTCATTGAGGACGGAGTATAGCAATGAAAGAAAACAATGGGAGCCTATTCCAGAACCCCTACTAGGAGCTTTTTATACTAGCAATATTCTCGCAGCTCCGATTTCACTTCTGCGAACGCACGTACTATTTTATAGAAAAGAAAAATTGCCAAGCATATGAAAAGTTATCTCTTTTATTTTTAGTGTCTGTGCAATTTTCTTTTAGAAAAAAATACACATCTTAAGCTTTTTAAAGAATAAAAACCGATTCCAAAAGCAAAAAGCAAAGAAAAAAGCAAAGAGCAAATTCGTAAACAAGCGGTAATTTCCTTGGTTAAGTTGCAAATTTTGTCGACATTTTGTTGACACGCGTGACTTTTTAGCTATCTTACTAGCCTGTTCCAGGCGTTCAGATAGTGGTGCGCGAGCGAAAAATAAAGTGAGCGAAAGAGCAGGAAAAAAACGAGGGGAGACTGGGGAAGAGGACGAGGGAACGCCTGTGAAATTAATTTTAAAAAGCCCATGCCGCCCATTTTAGCCCGCCGACAGCGGCAGAGAAACAAGAACCCAGGGTCAGGTGAAAGTAAACAAGAAAGTTACGTAATTATGCTAACCGAAATAGGTTTCACCCGAGTTTGAAGCGTTGGGAAAAGTAGATGATGCTTTAAGAAATCTTACATGCCGAATGAACATTGCAAAATTTTCTGCGATACGGAAACGCAAATGTCATTTCCACTACTGGATCAATAAAGGTAACGAGAATCACAGACGACTTAATATACACATCGGTTTCTCAAATTGATGAATAGAAAGCTTTTCACTCTGTGACAGAATGAACTTCGTCGTCTTCATCGATTGCGATGGTTACGATATGTTTGTTGTTGTTCTTTTCTCCATTCCTTAGACAGCAGGCTTTCAGGACTTTCATAAATAATCTAGCCGATCCATTTTTCATGCTCCTTCTTCGTCTTCCTCTTCGTGCACTCCGATAATGCCGATGCTTTGAAGCTGTTCTACTTGGTCTTTCATGATTGCGACAAGCGGAGTGACCACAATTATCTTAGGAACAGCGTTTCTTTGCAATGCGTTGATTAACCTTGGAAAAAGTTGAAAGATCAAGCTATTTCCAAATCCTGTTGGAAGAATGGCGATGAGACCTCTTCCCAGAAACACGTTTTGAAGACAGTCTTTTTATTCCATTTGTAAATTATCCACATTTGGGAAATCATCAAGCGCTTGCCGTACAGTTATTCAACCGTGTGTGACTCCGGCGATGGAGGATGACCTTCGCACGCAGGCACGCCATATCGCATTTCTTGTCTGCGTCAACAACCCTCTGGTGTTGACAGGAGGTGTCAAATTTGGCCAATCAGAGGGTATACCAGATTCTGGTATACCGCCATGAGCTTTTTTAAAATTAATTTCACAGGCGTTCCCTCGTCCTCCTCCCCAGTCTCCCCTCGTTTTTTTCCCGCTCTTTCGCTCGCTTTCTTTTTCGCTCGCGCTTCAGTATCTGAACGTCTGGAACAGGCTACTATCTTACGCAATTTAACGACTGCTTTTGTTTCCGTTTTATTATTTATCATCATTTTCATTCGCAATATTTATTTTTGTTTTTTTAATTCAATTTTAAACAAATTATGTAGTTAATCTCCAGTGAAATTTACCTAGAAATTGCCTTAATTTACCCGAGGGTCCGCACAAAGTGTCCTTGTTAGGTGGGAGGTCTCGGTACCCGGTAATTCGGGAACGCATTTTCCAAGGGGAACAGAGCTCATGTTCGAGATAGCTATGGCCATGGCTTGAGAAAGCCAACTGAACTTTAAATAAAACTTGACATAACCTCGTACACTAATTTTTACACGCTTTTCTTATCATCATCATCGTCATCGAGAAAGTAACGGTCATGGGAAACTAACAAACACTGAGAGAAACGATTTCATTAGCTTATTTGGACTATTTGTAGCTTTTTCGCAATGTGATGCCTATGTGATGCTTGTAAATGAGGATGGAGACCACTCGGAATAAGTACCAAAAAGGGAATAAATGCTGGTTGCATCAACTTCACACAGTTAGCGGTACAGTGGAAATATATATTGGCTAATTGGCCTCACTTTTGCACCACCATTTTGCCACTACTGTCTCCGTGTGGTAGAAATAGTAACCAAGTCATTTGGCATTTCTACTACAGATCGTATCTTGGAAGGCAGAAACAACAAGTACAGGAAATTGCACGGCCTCGAGTGCAATTAAGGTTGGAGTGATGTTTTGAAAGTTCTCAAAACATCACGAGAAGGTCGTTTATAGTACATTCAACAAAATGAAAGAAATCAGATGAAGATTCGGTGATTTTCCAAAGAATTCCGAAGTTTGCCGACGAATGCTGAAGGTTCCCGAAAAAGAGCCGTAAACGTTTCGATCATATATCATATATATCTCAGAGTCCAGGGTTCAGAGTCCAGAGTCCAGAGTCCAGTCCAGTCCAGAGTCCAGTCAAGGTTTTAGACTATGGACATCAGATTGTAACAAACCATTTCTGGCCTAAGTAAGTTACATAAGTTAAATAAACTTGTTAATTGCTGTTCCAAAGAAGAAAAAAGTAATAACAATGCGAGAATTTATGCGTAGTAGGATTAATGCAGAATGCAATAATTATAAAAGGACCTATCAGGACTATTTTTTCCCCAGAAAAGACACTTTCACCACTGCAGCCTGTTATAAACAGTAAATTTAACTGAACTGTGGTCTTTAATTGCATGTTTTGGACATCTGGAATGATTTGAGAACAACTTGAAGACCCTCGAAACGCAAATCACTATCGCCTGTAATTTACTCCATCTTTATGGATTTGAAAGAAAGAACCTTCACGAGTCGTGTTTGCACTTCTTTCTTTCAACTTGATTTTCACTTTTGTAAATCAAAAAGTTAAAGAATACTATAAAGACACTACGCAAGTCGTAGTTAGCTGTTAAGGCACATTGATTAACAACTTGATAGACACGACTGTGACACGCGATTTGACGCAATGACCGTGAAATAAGGTGCGTGTGATCTGGATGTGTTATGCAATACAAATCTTTCACCACAGTTGACTGCAAACAGTGAAATGAATAACTTGAGCAGTTGTGAAACGAGAAAGACTTCTGGAATACTTTCTAGCCAAAGCAAAATCACGCGAGATCAGGTGGGCGTATCATTCCTGTTTTCCAGTCCTCCTCCAAGATGGTAGATGAAAGCATGCCACATCTGCTATAAGGCAACATTTAAAATAAAGTGTTACACTTCGCCGACATTGCAACGGATCACACAGTATTTTGTGATCACCAACCAAAAACCACGGCCTTAACAAGAATTTACGGTTTGATGCAATCAGGCGCGTGATCTTGGTAAAGGTTTCAAAGCCGATAACGGAAAAATTTGGCAAGCTATTGACATAGCCGAAAAACTTGACAAGTAGTTGCTGATTTGCTTCAGGCTCTGTCTGTGATAAGAAAAGAAAAAGATCTTTTCAGCTGAAGTTAGTTTTTAAGGAGAAATCTGTTATGCGCTGCCTGGTATCGATTGGAAAGTGATCGGGTAATTTACTGTGGCTGCATGAGAGAAATCCGTTTAAATCGTATGAGTTATGGCGGGGAAACTCGAGGGTATCGTTTTCCTAATGGAAAAAAGGTTGGTTTGAGACTGCGGTTTAAATTTAGCATCTTTTCAACTTTTCAACAATTGTTTGCTATCTAATTCTTTGGCCTGTTCGTGGGTCACTGAAATTTCCATTTTAAATAAAATCATAGTTTAAATGCGAAGGAAAAGCATTCAGCATAAGCTTAGTAAATTCAGGTTCAGCCTGCGTAGGCTTTTCTGAACTGAGGCTAACTTTAATTTTATCACAGAGGGCCGACAAATTTATGAGGTTTTGCGGTCAGATAAGATTACATAAGTATAATCCGGCAATAAAGGAAGGATGAAGAACAGGGGCACCCAACGGTTCCTTTCGGGGAATATCTGTTCGGAAAGTCTAAACTCGCATGAGATTTTCGGATTTAATTACGGTGAAAGCTAGACATTTTTTTGGCGCAATATCACGTCGGACTTTCATAACAAGAGAACTTATTAGTTCCTATTGTTTTCGGGGACAAATATGTCGTTTAGAGTGCAAAATAAGGTCAGCTAGAATTTTCGGCGAGCCATCAGCAGCTCGGAAATTCGAATGATGGGATTCTGTTTCCTAAAATTTTCTGCGGCCTACATTTTCAGCTAAGAACGCCGAACAGAACAATCTGTATTAGCTTACACAAATATGCCTTTAAAAAGCTCTGAACCAATCTAAAAAAGCAGAAAATGATATTTCAAGTATTTTGCTAAATTTTTCTCGTTGGGTGCCCCTGGAAGAACGGCTAGCTGATTGATTTTCAAAGACTCGTTGGCGAATCAGTCGCGTGGACGACAAGAACGAGGCGGCTGATGATATTTCTTGCCTCTTAAACCTCACTAAGAACCTGTTCACAAGTACGTCTGTGACCCAGGGGGGGACTCCCATATGAAAGTGACGGGGATGCTCGTCGTCTCTCTTAGGGTTGTAAATTGCAGGTTTTGGTCTCACTTAGGGTGTTGAGGACGGAAAGCCAATATCTTTACCCACACAGGTATCGCTTAGGGTTGTGTGTGAAGAAATATCTATATTATACTGTGTTAGTGGTCTAGAGCAGCACAGAAATCGCCGTTGTTAAAATTTACTCATAGAAGACAGCATTCGATTGCAACATCTTTAGCGCAATTAACATCTCTATAGCTCTTATTTAGTTGTCTGTTTTTGCATGGTCTCTCTTAGGGGTTAAATAAAGCCGGAGTCACGCCCAGATTGGTCTCCTTTAGGGTGTTAATTCTAATTTTTCGACGAGCATCCCCGTCACTTTCATATGGGAGTCCCCCCCCCGGGGTCTGTGACCATTTAGAATCACTCTTTTATATGATGGAGCATCTGATTGTAACTCACCAAGTAATTAACACTATGTCCGGTGTAAGTTACATAAGCTAAATAAACGTCTTAATTGCTATACCGAGGCCGAAAAAAGCACTAACAGTGCGAGAATTTATGCCCAGTAGGGATGTGGAATGCAACATTTATAAATGGAACCAGAATTGATGTTTCTGCCGGAAAAATGGTGTTAATTGCATGTTTTGGACATCTGGAATGATTTTTGGGGAACGACCTGACAGTCCCTTGTAACGACAGATCACCATCGTCTGTCTTTACTCCATCTTTATCAGTTTGTAACAAAGAACTTTCGCGACTCGTTTTTGTACTCCTTTCCTTCAACTTTGATTTTCCTTTTGGTATATCAAAACTGAAGTGAAAGAATAGCGAAGACACCACGTGGTCTACGTGTGAAGGCGCGTTAGATTTACAATTTGATAGACACTAGACACACGATTTTACGCAATGACCGTGAAATAAGGTGCGTGTGATCTGGATGTGTTATGCAATACAAATCTTTCACCACAGTTGACTGCAAATAGTGAAGTTAATAACTTGTGGATATTTATCAGTGAATGTTTTGAACATCTGTGAAACGAGAGAAGACTTGTGGAATGCTTTCTGGCCAAAGCAAAATCACGCGAGATCATTCCAGCGTTTTTTCAAACACCAGTGCTGTAAGTTACCCTATTTTATTGGACTGTGACTTGGAAGTAAATAAAAAAGGATATTTCCAAGTCAAATGTATGTATTCCCTTTTTCCGGTTTTACTCCGCAAGCTGTGATTGGCTCTTAGCCACGTAACGTAATGAAATCCCCCACCCCTTCCCCCCTCCTTGCTTATGAGATCACCGCCGCTCATGTACCCACCAGTTTTGTAATTGAAACATAATTTCGGTTACACTTCCTCGTAGATAGAAGCATACCACATCTAGTAAAAGGTAATATATAAAAATAATGCGTTACATTACGCCGACGTATATAACAGATCACACAGTACTTTGAGTGACCACCAGGAGCACAATGGGCTCCTGTCACCAACCAAAAACCGAAAAAGGTTTAAAAAGTCTGCTGTAGTTTACTGAAGGTTTCGCAGTTTGACGCAATTCGAGCGCGTGATCTGGGTCAAGGGTTCAAAGTCCGACATCAGAATAATCTAAAAAACTACTGAAATAGCTTACAAGCTAGCTAGACAAGTAGTTGCTGATTTGCTTCGGGCTCTGTCTGTGATAAAAGAGGTCTTTTCGACTGAGGCGAGTTTTTAAGAAGAAATCAATCATGCTCTAAGCAGTATCAATTGCAAAGTGACTGGGTATCTTACTGCCCGCTGAGGAGAGAAATCCATTTAAGTCTTATTCCTATACTTATTCTCATGGCGGGAATTCTCAAGGATGTCATTTTCCTAATGGAAAAGGTTAGTTTAGTGTTTTAAATCTAGGATCCTTTAACTTATTCAACAAGTGTTTGTATATGTTTTTTGAAGGAAAAAGGAAAGGCCCTCCCTTGCTTATTAGTTCTCCTGTTCATGGACCGCTGAAGAAAATTCCTTACTAATTAAAATTTTAGCTTAAATGCAACTGATGTTAAGTATTCAGCGTAATCTTAGTCAACTAGATTAAAGCTTGCACAAGCTTTATAAGGTTTACTTGAGTTTGATGGAGGAAAATTGTTACGTATGGTGGTCCGGTAAACTAGTTTATGTGGTTTTGTGGCCGGATAGGATTACACAAGCTCTTACACTATAACCAATACAGGAACGATGGAGACACAAAATGTTCACTTGCTTAAGCTTATTGCACTGGAAATGAAACCAAGATATTTCAGAAGAACCGTGAAGAGTCGATGCAAACCACAGACCCGGCATTGAGGAGCAACTGAAATGCGGAAAACTGGGAAAAGGCTAATTTTCTTTTTTCAAAATTCATTACGTTGACTTACATGACTTATGGAGGCTGACTTATGGAAATAACTGAAGAGTCTAGTTAAATCTCGGTGCTTTATACTTGTAAAAGTTTGTTGCATGTTTCGGGCGTCTGTGAAACAGGGCAAGAATTCTGGAATGCTTTTGGACCAAAACAAGTAAAAAATCACGCAATGTGATGTTGGGCTATCTACAAAAATAGAAACTAGACAAGTTTCTCCAGTCGCCGTCTGTGACAAAACAGACTGAGATGTGTTTAATAAAACCACTGCGAAAACCACGTTAACAATCGTATTTTCTAACTGTTTAATAGCAATCACTCTATTTTGTATCGATAACATTATCAGAACTTGTTTAAGGCCACAAAAAGTTTATCTCATCCCAAGTCTGCATGCGGACCGATTTTTAAAGCACGATAAGATTTAAAGCTAGAAGTTTGTGGGTCGTGCCTAACTACAGTAACAACATTTCGCTGATCTGGCGGCACAAAACGCCGCGAAACAGCGTGCGGCATAACACCATGTAGTTCGGCTTCAGTCGCGGGAGAGGACATGTTACTATGGTTATCGATTTTTGCAGACTTGATGGCGAATCAGTTAAAGAATCACCGCCCATATCAGACATGTCAAAGGTCACGTGGACGATTTGGGCGAAGCTGCTCGCGATTTTTCTTGCCTCCTTTGCCTCACTAGGAACCTGTTCAAAAGAAAGTCTGGTAACATGCAGAATCGCTAGTGAATTTGCTGCCGTTCGTTTTACTCCTTGCCTATTTTCTTAATGCTCTTTCTGAAGGAGCATCAGATTGTAACTGGCAGGTAACTGAAACCATGTCCGGTTACATAAGTGAACTTGTTAATTGCTGAATCAAAGAAGAAAAAAGTAATAACAGTGCGAGAATTATTTCCAGTGGGGATGCGGAATGCAATAATTATAAATGGAACTACCAGAACTACTATGTTTCCCCAGGACAGAAACTTTCATCACTGCAGCCTGTTATAAACAATGAATTACATGTTACATGTTAATTACATGTTTTAGACATCTGGAATGATTTTGGAACAACCTGAAGACACTCGAAACGACAAATCAAGATCAGCTATAATTTACTGCATCTTTATCAATTTGAACTGAAGAAAGAACTTGTTTGTACTTCTTTCTGTCAACTTTGATTTTCACCTTTGTATATCA